>ML776549.1:2147145-2158221 GCA_009831015.1 Picea engelmannii
CTTTGGCCTTTCCTTAACCCAGATTGCCTTAGGGACGTCTCCCTTGGACTTGCCCTCCTAAATAGAAAGAGCTCCCCATCGAGGTGACAGTGGGTGGGGAAGCTCCTGTTACGCCGGTTTCAAGCCCTGACTCAAGTCTTTGGATCTTTCCTACAAACCGTGCAATAACAAGGCCCATAGGTCTTAGACATGGAGTATCGAGAGCCAGATCGACTTGAGCATGGCCCTAGAGGGCCCATCTTTTCTCTCTTTCGACACCTCCACTTTGTCAGCAGCAACAACATCCATCACCTTCGGCTTGGTCCTGTATCAGAGATGGTTCTTGCTCCATGAGGTAATGAGTCCGGGTATCATGGTATGTGTCACACTGATCCTCAAAACCTTTGAATATGTGCATTTAATTCCTTTTGTTTCTAACAAATGCTTGGATCTTATACTTGTCCACTTGACCATGTCTGAGGGGAATGACAGGATGCCCTAGTAAACTTGTGCCCATAGGTTTTGGTTTTCCACTGGGGGGATTTCTGAAAAGTCATCGTCCGCTCTTGTCATATCACCACTTTTTCATTTTATTTCCTGCTCATCTATCTCACTACATTTGTCCGGGCATTGAGTTGACCAATCATTTAAGGGTTGCACCTTGCCTTGTGGGAAGAAGGGGCTAAAGGCCCAGAAGGTAAAAGCAAGCTGGCAAAAGATAAAAGCCTAAAAATAAACCTCGAGATGCTTTGCCCAGGGATCCTCGAGAAAGCAGTAAAAAAAGCTTCTCAGCAAGAAACAAGAGGGACTCAATAAAAATGATAAAACAAGACCTAATCAGAGGATAGGGGGTCTCATGACGAGCCAGCCTATTAGGTCCATGGGTGCCTAACAGTATGACACTACTAGGGTAATGGCTCTTGGTTGCATGGCTAAGAGAAAGGGGGTCTCATCACGAGCCAACCTTCTCATTTATGTGAAAGTACTTGTGGGTAACACTGCCACCACTGGTCACCACGCCAGGGCAGTGTTCCCTGATTAGCCTCTTAAAAAGAAAAAAAAATAAGGAAATAAAGAATAAAAGGCATGAATGGACTTGGAAAAATTAACATCCAGGACAGGTGCAACTCGCCTTCTACAAAGGCACCCACAGGTAAGCCCTCCATTTCCCTGCTTTCACTTCACCTCTTGTCAGGACATCCCTTATCTGCCTCACCCATTTACATGACTTGGATGTAATCTCTTCCGGAAACATCCCTTTTCCAGTGGACACTAGCCCAATAGGACGCCCTGCCACTTTCCCCAAACTTGTATTGCAGACTTGTGTAATGTCTTTGAGCACTTAACTGGGGTAATAGGGGTTTTATGCACATGTTTAATAATATTGATGATGAGATGTGATTGACATTGCTATGATCCCCGTGACTTATGAACCCATGGAGGGCGTAGCTATTGATGTGCAGGATCATGCTCGACGGACAGGTACCACATTGGACAGGTACATGGGGAGATGATTAGTTCAGACCTCCATGGGGCTGAAGAGTCCACCAGATGGATGCTGAGACCCCAACAGGGGGCAGAGACAGGACAGAGGGGTTTGCATCGGAGAAGAGGAGGACATTCCACATGGGCACCTCGGCAGAGCCCTTACCTAGGGGGGTTGAGTCCCCTCCACAGGAACGTTGGCCTTGGAAGGCCCATGACATCTCCCAGGCTGCCCATGACGTCACCCAACAATATGGACATTTTGGGAGGCAACTATGGCAGTTTTGGCATGTGTGGCAGCTTGGAGAAGCCCAAGGAGGGCTAACGTTTTGCTCCAGGAGGCTGCATTTTCCCTAGAAAGGGCTAACGTCATCCTAGAAAGGGGATGACGTCTCACTTTTGCTTGATTAGGGTTTGATTTTAAACATTTAATGTAAAACAATATGATTTTGGTATTTTGGCCTTGTCGGCCTTTTAATGACCTAAAATGTAATTTAGGTCATTGGTATGCTATATTTTGAGGGTTTTTACCTTCATATTTTCATCATCTTTCACTCACCACTTGGTGAGGTCTGAAATTTGTGCCCTATTCTAGGGTTTTGGATGAAATTCTAAAGCGCACTTGTTGAAAGAAGCTTGTTTTGGCAATTTTTGGCATTTCTCTTGGTGGAAGGTTTACAACTAGGGTATGGCTATGTGATTTCTTGGTTAAATGTAAGTGAATTTCTGCAAAACTTCTTGATTGAATGGTTGTAGTGTTGTTTACTTGCATTTGTTATACTAATTTGTTGAATTAAACCCTAGGTGACAAGCACATGCTAGGGTCCTTGTCTCATGTCCCTACTAAGAGTTTGTGCCATTTGATTTGATGAAGTAAGATAGAGCCTTGCCATAGCAAGAAGGAGAAAAATGCATCAAGGCCTAGGGTTTCTACACCTTGGTGACCGTTTTTCCCTAGGGTTTGTCTAGTGAAGCCTTGCTTTAGCAACACATCACTCACAAACTCTCTTGTCTTAGACTTTGTCAACCTTTTTTTCAAGCTAGCCGTTTTGTTCTTGTCAATGAGCTGAAGGAGGAGGAGGAAGCACTAAGGCCTAGGGTTTCTACACCATAGTGAGCCTTCCTCCCCTAGGGTTTTATTGTTGAGGCCTTGCTTTAGCAACACCTCAACATTTAACTCTCTTGTCTTCAGCCACATCATTTCTTGCTCAAGCTAGTCGTGTAATTTTGTCTTTTGAGCTAGAGAAGGAGGAAGACGCACTAGGGCCTAGGTCATCTACACCATAGTGAGTCGTCTCCCCTAGGGTTTGACTTGTTGAAACCTTGTTATAGCAACACTTCAACATCAAAACCTCTTGTTTCTAGCCCTGCTATTGTCATCGTGGCCCTTCAACATTTGTAGCCCTTCTTTGACTCCATTTTGCCCCAATAAGGCACTGATCTAAGACCTCCATTGTTTGTGTACCCTTGATCATACAAACAACCAAACACTTTGAACAACTACTGACCTTCTAACCCTAGCCTAGACTAATTTTACTAACCCTAGTGCTGTCGTCATCTTTTATGCTATAAACACCTTTGTGCAGCATTCGTTTTACCTTTAAAGCAATTGAATAATTGGTTAAGGCATTGTTTATAAAGTGTTGATATTGTTACATTGAATGCCAACGTTTCTTTAGCATTTATTTAGAAGTGATATTGTAATCATTGCTATTGTACAAACATTGATTTACTTCTTCAATATTTTTGCTCAATTGCTTACTATCAAAAAAATCATTGATTACATGAAGTACTAACCAACAAGCAAGCTTGCACATGCATAGTTTCATTGTTGCTTTGTCTCGGGCAGGTACTCTTATTTGTTACTACTTCCGGTTATCTTTCATCTTCATTGGTTGTTTAGCCAGGACTTTCTGATCAGGTGGTGACTTGTGAGGGGGATTATTATCACTTAGCCTTCTAAACCTTTTGCCTTCTCAAAACCCAGGTCATCGGGGACGTCTTCCCTGGGCCTTACCACCTTAAACAGAAAGAACCTTCCCATTGAGGTGGCAGTGGTGGGATTGGTTCAGTTACGTCAGTTTGACATCCTTTCATCCATCTTTTACCCTAACTACAAACTGTGCGATAACAATATGCACTCATGATTAAGTCTTAGGGAGTGTTACCGTCCTTATACACACTTGCAAACGTGGATTAAGTCTCAATCCACTTAGTGTGTCCTTGGAGGCACAATGCTTAAGCTGAAGCCCACTGTCATGTCGACTTGAACTTCTTCCGGCTAGGCTTACTCCTAGGGAAACCAAGGGGGGTAGACCCTAGTTAATGTGTGAGTTAGAAGATTAATTATAGGATTTTATTTTAATTAGTTAAAGGTTTGGGGGAATCTAGCCTATATGAGAAGCAAACAATGCAAAGTGCAAATTTCAATGAAATGCAGCCCTTTCCCTAGGACAACTAAGACTAGTGCCTAAGGTTGGGCAAAGGGGTCAACTAAGTTGCAACAAAAGATTAGAAAGCAAAACTTTACAAAACCCCACAATTAGATACAAAAGAATTACTTTGCAAGACTTAACAATTGAATTAGATACAATGACATGAAGCAACTATCTACACAAGTTAGAATGCAAAGAATAACTAAAAGATACAACAATATACAACTATCAACAAAGAAAGGAACAAGCACTGATTAGATCTAACTTGGAGCAACAATGAATTAACTTGATTTGATTGTGCAGGGAAAGAAAAGATCACTCAAGATAACATTCACCACAACACAACAATTCAACAAACCCAAACAATGAAGTGCCTCCACAAGATGTGCAACTTCAAGGGGTTATTCAATGGCTCCAATATACAACTCAAAGCTAGATGAAAGACCAATCAAAGGAGCCTCCAAGGGCTAGTGGGCAACTTCAAATGGACAAAGATAAAGCATGAAATAAAGCCTCCACAGGCAAAAGATGCGCAACTATTAGCTTGCTAGTTTAACCATCCACAAGTGCTCAATAAAATGCATGAAAATAACTTGGAATTGAAAGTGCTTTGCATGAATTAGAGAGCATGAACCATAAAATAGATTATGAAGTTAAGCCAAGGTTAATTGTGGATAAATTTTAGGATTAAGGTTGATTAAGTGAAGTGTGAATCCTAAACTATGAGACTTCCCTAAAACTCTCCCCCCTTATACCAAAAAGACTGCTAGGTGCTCAATAAGTAAGGAAAACAAGGCCTTTCCCTAGCTCCACAGGTCAATCCGGGAAACAAGGGTGCTCAACAAGGGGGACACCTAGTGCCGTGAGACCATCCTCGATCTAGCAGCCCCTGCCGCCTCCACAAGATCCCTTTTTGATGACAAAGTTTGGACAATGATAGGTGTTCTAATTAAACTAGTTTAATTGAAGCCCCTAAGGATCTAAGATTGATTGAACCTTAAAGATTAATTAAGTTAAGTTGAGTGCTTGAAAAAAGTAAATTGCAAGAAAGTAAAAGTACTTGAAAGTAATTTGCATGAAAGTAAGTACTTGAAAGTAAGAGTAACTTGCAATAACTTGAAAGTAAAGAATAGATTGCTTGAAAGGAAATGAAAATGCTTGAACTTGAAAGCAAAGTAAATACTTGGAAAGAAAATAATTGCTTGAAGAGAATACACAAGTAAATTACTATGCCTCCATGGGCTTAAGCAAATAAAGATGATAAGCTTCTAAGATCTAAAGATAATCAATGAACATAAGCAATAGAAGCAAGATAGCATTACTTATTTACCTAGTCTTACGTCATAGCATGGTTGGCTCGGCCAAACACTATGCTAGGTCTAGGCAAACAAAAATGAAATAAAGACTTGAAAGTAAATCTAATCTATTTGCAACCTCAACAAGTGCATAAGGTGGAGGACAAAGCCTACCGGTTTTGTGCACAAGTGGATGAAAAATAAATAACTTGAAAATAAAAGAACTTGTAAATGAAAAGGATCCTAGCCACACAACCTTGTCTTAAGGACAAGTGGGGCAAACAAGAAAAAAAACAATGCTGAATTAAAACACTAAACTCTAGCCATACGATTTAGCATGGTTGGCTTGGCCAAAGACTATGCTAGGTGTAGGCAAACTAAGAAATAAAAATTGCAGAAATTTACAAAATTTAGAGAAGTGCAAGCCCAAGAGACTCTCTTTGGGCTTGCTTACAATGAATAGAAGAGTAGAAGAAGATGGGTAATGGTTATCCCAATTTGTGAGGTTGATCTTTGACTTGTAGATGCCCCAAATGGGCTGTAGATCCCTCTTTTTTGTCACCAACCTGCAAAAAACTAGCAAACAAAAGCTTGCTGGAAACGCTGCAAAATGTGACAAAAGAACTTCTGAAATTTTTTGTTATGAAAACCAGAAATTTTCTGTGTAAATTCCAACAAGTTATAAACATATAAATGACCTATCCTAACATGTTAGTATACCAAAATATTATTGAAATGAGCAGCAATAAAAAACATAAATATTTAGAGGGTAAATGTGGGTCAAAAAGGAAGATTTCCAGATCTGAAATCTTTTCTTTGAACCCTACATAATCTTGCCAAACTACAAGAAACAATAGGAAGTGAGTAGATCTAGATATTAAATCAAAATACTTTGAAATAACTAAATAGATGCTCACTAGATCTGTGACAATACTATCATAAACCTACACAAGCAAAATACTTTGCTTAATAGTCCTAGTAAAGATCTCCAAGCATGAATAAGATGAAAGAAAACAAAGGAACAAAATCACCTCATGAAAAATATGGCACCCAGAAGACTCTTAACACCATATTTCCTCCGAAGATTTCCTTTATTAGAAGCAAGCTTGGGCAAATGCTTGCCACAAGCTTGAGAAAAGAATGAGAGAACAAGAAGGAATGAGAGAGAAGAGTGGGAGAAATGGGAGAGGAGAGGAGAGGAGAGGAGAGATTTTGGTATAGTAACCTTGCAGTGAGAATTGATGTCTCTTTCTTTTATACTTGGGAGCCAAGAGTGACCCCTCTTGGATGAGCTCCAAGTGTCACACATCAAAGATAGAAAGATAAAGTCAAGAAAGAGACACTTTTAGGGTTTTGGTAAGTTAGGGTTTGAGGGTTGATTGAGGAAAGGGGGAAAACACCTTTTCCTATGGTCAAACATTAAGTTAGGCACCAAGGAGGGCGAATTTAGGATTTAGGTGGATTTTTTCACTTAAACTTTTTAATACCCACATGTCAATTAGCTAGGGAACACCACTTTAAGTTGTTGGCTAAGCAAGGGGGAGTCTTTTAAGTGAAAAATTACTTTTCCAACTTAGGAAAAAGGTTAGGAAACCTTTTCCACTCTCTCTCATGACTTTTTGCTCATTTTACAATTTTTGGCTTTTTTAATTTAGCCAATTATTTGCGGATTTTTGACTGACTTGGACTCCTCATCGACAATGACCTAGCAAAACTTGTCCAATTGAGTTGAAACTTGGTCCAAGGGTGTAGGGGGTCTCATTCCATTTCTTTTGAGTACTCATACCCCTATCAAAAATCCCAAAGACCTAGTTTTTACATTTTTACATAAAAAATAATTAAAATTACCATTAACTGGGTAATTTTAAAAAATTAAAAAAAACTATTTAGACTCGACGGAATTTCGCATGACTCTATAAGATGTCTAGCATGGTCATTTACAATATTGCTAGACCCTAGTCACCCATATGGCTCGATCATTAGAACGCCTTTCACCACTTTGGAGGATTATTGTGGGAGTGAAAAACTCAAGGGTAATTAAAAAGGCTGGTTAGGCCAAATTAATTACCTGAGGAAAAAAACACTCGATGAAAGGACTTCCCTAATGAAAAAGACCTAGGTAACTAACCTAAAATATGATCCATGCAGATCCATTACATTATTATCCCACGCAGAGGAGCGGAAATTCCAGTTACAAAAAGAAGTGCCGGGGGAAAAATTGCCTTGTAGAACCAGAAAGTCTTCAACTTTGTAGCACCATTAGGTGCATATCTTCATGGTACATGGAGTTGACCCCCTAGTTGAAATAGGTGGTCAACAGGGAACTAAGCCTTTTACCTAACAAGATCATCATGCTAGCTCATTTTATTACAACTCTTCCATGGGGGTATGGACAGTGCATAAAAGGAGAAGAAGAAAGTTTCTGAAAGGGGCCATAAGGCATGGTTGGACTTCGGAACACTAAATTTGAACAAGTATCTTGTTCAACCTTTGCGGATCATCGTCAATCTTGCCTGGTGCAATTAGGTGGGGTAACAAGCTACCCTAACAAGCACATTGGATCTCCCTTTCAAATTAAACACATGCTCAAAGACTTTATGCAATTTACCAAATTTAGATATGGGAGGGTTATCAGAGAATCCTATTGGGTAGACCAATTGCCCAAGTAAAGGAGTGTTTCCCAGGTGAACCCTCTCTAGGTCATGTAATGAATGTGAGGTGGATGGAGGAGAAACTTCTAGGCATGGAGTCATTAACATGCAAGGGTCTTATATAGTCTCATTTCCATGGGGGCCTTTGTGGAGGGTGTGTTGCATCCTTGAGTTATCTTTCTTTTGGGGTGCAACCTTTTTCCAAGCCCTATAATTGCCCTTTTCTTTATTTTCTTTAGATAATTTGCAAGTCCCCTTTACAAGGTTTGTTGATTTTATGCATTAAATGTGAAGTCCTTTTCAAATAGGTGAGGTGTTTATTCGCACTCATGACTTAGGGCGGGCGCCTAGAAAGGTAGAGCTCAAGTTTGGGACTATGACTTTTGTGTCCTTTTGTATCCCTGCCATTGCATTTTGATCGTGAATGTTCTTTCTTTTTTATTTATTTATTGACACTAGCTGCAACAACCTATGGGCCTTTAGTGTTGGGTTGTTATATTCTTTGTAGTGAAAGTCTAGTCGAGGTGAATCGATTGATGGTCGAAGTCAAGGTAGATTGATAGCAAGTTGAAGGTCGAGGAAGTCGACAGGGTAAAGTTGAAGTCGAAGATATCGACAACAAGTCAACCGACAAGAGGTCAAAGTGCGGGCGTGAGATGACCGACTCGAGACCGAATGAAGGGCAACTGGTAAACCCGACTTGGAGTCAACTGTAACAGAATCCCGTGATTTATGGGATTTGTAGCCAATGATATGCATGGATCTGTAACCGCTTTTGGGCGCCAATCTTTAGGGTTTTTCTTGTTGTAAAGCTTATAAAGAGGTGTGTTGTGAGGCCGTAAAGGCTAACGCTGTAATACACTAATTCAAGTTAATGCATGTATAGGTATAGGTTGCTGGTCATGCATATGTAAGCCTATTTGGCTACAAGGTTGTTCTTTCCTGTTCAAGAGGGTGTGATGTCGATTGTGTCTTAGGTGTGGACCAAGGTTAGACATGTAACCTTTTATTTTGATTAAATAAGACAACAAGAGAGCAAAACGCTCAAAGGAATGTTGGTTTTCCCGGTTAAGGGTTTCCAGGGTAAAATCTCGGTGTACTGTGTGATTGCTTGTGTCATTTTCTTTCTTGATTAAATTCTTCTTCTCTTCTGCTAGGATTAGTGTGGAAGTGTTCTGCATTTCCTGACATGTGGTATCAGAGCTTAGGTCTGCCCTCACAAGTGAGTTGTCAGAGCGGTGTAATGCTTTGGCGAGTATATCAGAGCTTGATTTGCCAATTTTGAATATGAGAACCAAACCCTAGGTATAGTAAGACTTGTAAGTCATAATTTTTTTTAAAGATCGTGGTAAAGAATGGTGAGCAGTTCCAGAATAGAGATAGAAAGATTCAATGGCTAGAATTTTGAGCTTTGGAAGCTTAAAATGGAAGATCTTCTTGTAGATTGAGAACAATGGACAACGGTCTGTCAAGGTACCCAACCGACATGCATGTCGATGGAAGAATGGGAGAAACTCGAAAGGAAAGCAAGAAGTACGATACGACTTTGTCTTGCAGATTCGGTGCTGCTGAATGTCTCGGATGAAGATTAGGCCAAGAAACTGTGGGACATGCTGGGAAGCTTATACCAGTCGAAATCTCTGGTAAATAAGTTGTTTCTCAGAAAGAAACTATATCTTCTGAGGATGAGTGATGGCAGTTCGGTGACTGAGCATTTAAATGCGTTTAACACCGTGTTAAGCCAGTTATCGTTTGTGGATATAAAGATCACTAACGAGGAGAAGTGTATCAGCCTATTATGTTCTTTGCTAGACTCTTGGGATAGCTTAGTCATGGCTATTGGGAGTAATACAACCACACTAGCGCTAGAGGACGTGGTTGCTTCTCAGCTGTCGGAAGAAATGAGAAGAAAGAACATGGAAGGATCGACCAAAGATGCTCTGGTAGTGAGAGGTCGATCGATAGATATAGATAAAGGCAGATTCTTTGGTAGAAAGTATAAATCGAAGGGTATATCTAAATCCTTGTTTCGGTCGACGTGAAGATGCTGGAAATGCGGTAAAGCTGGGCATTATAAAAAGGATTGTAAGTCGAAGGCAACATAAGGCAGTGTTGGACTCGACGAGAAGCAGTTGATTGAGAGAAAGACGACCTCGGAAAAGGGAGGTGATGTGTACCTGGCGTTGACCAGTATGCAGTCGAATCAAGATGTTTGGTTGATCGACTCAAGAGCATACTATCATATGACACCACATAAAGAATGGTTTTGTGAATATGAACGATATGATGGGGGTGATGTGTTCTTGGGGGACGATGCGACAACCAGAATTGTCGGATGGGGAAGAGTCTGACTGATACTACATGATGGGAGGAAAAGAAGCCTTCCAGGTGTGCTACACATTCCGGGTTTGGCAAGAAACCTGATACTTGTCAGCAAAATAAGTGATGTAGGCGTGCATACTCTGTTTCAGAAGGATTCATGCAAGATGGTCAGAGGTGTGATGGTCTCAATGAGAGGAGTTCGGATTGGTACCCTGTACAAGCTGCTAGGGAATGTTGACTCGACTGGATGCAACAACATCGTTGCTCTTGAAATCAACTCGATTGTGATTTGACTCGACTCGATGTCGACACAACTCGATATCCACACAAATCGACTTGACTCGAGCTAAGTCGGTTCAAATCGACTCGACAAGACATGATGAAGTCAACTTGACTAGGCTATGGCATGAGAGTATGGGACACATTGGAGAAAAAGGACTTCGAGCTATGCAAAACAAAGGTATGGTCAAAGGTTTTCCTAAATGTGGTTTAGAGGTCGACTTTTGTGAACATTACATATATGGGAAACAAAGTCAGGTGAGGTTCCCATCTGTTGAAATAATGTAACTGCGAAGAGCATTCTTATTATTATTGTTATTTTATTATTAGGATTAATCCCCATTGTGGATTAATCATGTCGGTAATTGTATAAGGACCAAATCCTCTTTTGCGGATTGGTCATCGGACAATTATAAAGGGCAGAATAAGAAGTCGGCCCTAGCAGTTATTATTGAAGACCCAGAATTAATTAAAGGTGGGTTTACCTACCTAGAGTGAGAGGTCGGCCCTGCCAGTGAAACCCTCTCACACGTGCCAGTCTTGTATATATAGGAGGCTAGCGCCTCACTTCTAACACACAACTCACTTGCTCATTCTCTTATGAGGCAAGCTGCAATTACCAGTTGGAGA
>ML776549.1:2162866-2185457 GCA_009831015.1 Picea engelmannii
GGACAAAGTCTGGCTGAGAAAAAGAAAGATGGGCCCTCCAGGGCCATGCACAAGTCACTCCTGCTCTCGGTACTCCATGTCTAGGACCATGTGGGCCTCGAGACATGATCTCCTAGTTATCCCTAGATATCGGGGATAACAGGTCACTCAGAAGCTGCCATGACCCACGCTATTGAAGAATCCATGTGAACTCTAGAAGATTAGCTCACATCAACTACAAGGCGCTACCATACATATGCAAAGTTGTCACAAGTTTACCAGAACTCAAGATTGATCAAGAAGGCATATGCAATGGATGTGCGCAAAGGAAGAATATCAAGAACCCTTTTCCAAAGAGGGGCAGTAAAGCAGAAGAAGTCCCAAAACTTATCCATTCAGATGTGTGTGGCCCAATGCCATCATCCTCCATTAATGGGTATGTATACTATTTATCGTTCATTAATAATTATTCTCGTAAAAGACCTAGATATATGTGAAGTGTTTAGCAAGATCAAGGAATTCAAAGCCTTGATAAGAGAACCCTTCTGTAAGGAAGATTAAAATATTCAGGTCAGATAATGGAGGAGAATATACCTCAAAAGAGTTCGTGAACTTATGCAAAGATGTTGGGATCAAGATCCCCAACAAATCGGTGTAGCTGAACGGAAGAACAGAACCATGCTGGAAGCTGTGAAGATCAAGATCTTCCTATGTGCTTATGGGCAGAAGCAACAATGACAACTGTTTATGTGCAGAACCGATTACCCCATAGTGCACTTGGGCTCAAGACACCAGAAGAGATGTTCACTGGAAAGAAGCCAGAGGTAAGCCATCTAAAAATATTTGGCTGTCCAATCATCAATGTTTATTCATATACCAAAAGAGAAAAGAAACAAGCTGGAACCCTCTGGAAAGAAGGGAATATTCGTGGGATACTGTGAGGTATCCAAGGCCTTCAGAATCTACATACCTGGTCACCGTCATATTGAGATCAGCAGGGATGTGACCTTTGATGAAGAAGCAACACTTAAGAAATCAAGAAGATGACAGCTTGAAGAAATGTATGAAGAGGAACCTGTAAATCCCAGGACTACAGAATTCGTGAGGGAAGTCGTAACTTCCCCTGATGAGGAGACTTTTGAAGACCATGATATAACAGAAGTTCAAGAACCTCCTCAAATGACCTTCTCCCATAAAATAAAGCCTGCTTGGGCAAGAGAGCTTATTCAAGATGGAGAGAAGTATGGTGTTCCAGAAGGAACCACGAGACAGGTGAAAAGACCAAAGCCATTCTCCAGTTACACGGCTTTGATGTGTAATCTACTAGATGAAGAGCCTACCTGCTTTGAAGAAGCCATTCAAAAGAAGGAATGGGCAAATGCCATGACAGAGGAATACCAATTCATAATGAAGAACGAAGTATGGGAAATAGTTCCCAGATCGAAGAATAAAGATGGGGTATCCTACAGATGGCTCTTCAAAATAAAACATGCTGGTAATGGAAGTATTGAGAAGTATAAAGCAAGATGAGTCATGCTTTTGACCTCGCTGTTAGACGTAAAGAATGACGCCGTTGATTCCTTGCTTCTGACCTAGTTGTTAGACGTAAAGCAAGATGATTCCTCGCTTCTAACCTCGTTGTTAGACGTAAAGCGAGATGTTGATGTGTTCCTTGCTTCTGACCTCGTTGTTAGACGTAAATCAAGATGAGTCATGCTTCTGACCTAGTTGTTAGACGTAAAGCATGACGTTGTGATTCCTTGCTTTTGACCTAGTTGTTAGAACTTAGACGTAAAGCGAGATGATGATATTCCTTGCTTTTGACCTAGTTGTTAGACGTAAAGCAAGATGTGACTGACACTGAGCTACCGGCTTAACAAGCTGTGATATTGAGCCAGTGTAGTATTGCTAGCCTAGTGCTGTGATGAGGTATCATTTTTTACTGATACATATTTGATGCAAATGATGATAGCATTCTTTCGAGAATGATGATGCTGCCGATGAAGAAAACTTCCGATGACTCGTAAATATGCTAGCCAATGTTTCAAGATGATATTGACGATACTGTCCTCCAGATGCCACTAATGATGGAGACCTCTCTCGCCTGATGCTGATGAAGAATACCCTTCTTGTTAAGGGGGAGTGTTGAAATAATGTAACTGGGAAGAGCATTCTTATTATTATTGTTATTTTATTATTAGGATTAATCCCCATTGTGGATTAATCATGTCGGTAATTGTATAAGGACCAAATCCCCTTTTGCGGATTGGTCATCGGACAATTATAAAGGGCAGAATAAGAAGTCGTCCCCAACAGTTATTATTGAAGACCCATAATTAATTAAAGGTGGGTTTGCCCACCTAGAGTGAGAGGTCGGCCCTGCTAGTGAAACCCTCTAACACATGCCAGTCTTGTATATATAGGAGGCTAGCGCCTCACTTCTAACACACAACTCACTTGCTCATTCTCTTATGAGGCAAGCTGCAATTACCAGTTGGAGAGAGGGAGAAGAGGGGCGTATCTTTTGGAGAGGACTATCTGTATTGGTTTGAGTTATCTCTTGAACATTGTATAAGCTATTTATGATAGGGAAGTTTTTGCTGGGTTTTCTTCCCCTAGAGGGTTTCCCAGGATAAATGCTATGTCTCTTGTGAATGTGTATTTTTCAGTGATCTTGTTCTTATGATGCTCTTATCTATTGAAATGCAAAGAGCTATAATAATGGCATAAACATTAACACCATCCTGGAGTGACAAGGGCAAATGGGATTCTAAAACTGTTGCATAGTGATGTGTTAGGCCCGGTTACAGTGCCTTCACTTGGTGGATCCCTATTTTATGTCTCCTTCATAGATGATTTTTCCAGGATGACATGGATATATTTCCCGAGGAAGAAATCAAAGGCTTTCGAGAGATTTAAGGAGTTTAAAGCTCTTGTGGAAAACCGGACAAAGAAGAGGACTAAAGTGGTAAGAACTGACAATGGTGGTGAATTCTGTGGAAAGGAATTTGATTAGTTCTGTAAGCAGCGTGGCATAGCACGCCAAAATACCACACCATATACCCCACAACAAAATGGAGTTGCCGAGAGAATGAACAAAATGTTGATGGATAAGGCAAGAAGCATGCTCAGTGGTGCTGGGCTTGCACAAGAATTCTGGGCGGAGGAAGTCGAGATTGGAAGATATCTAGTGAATATGTCTCCTTCGTCGGCGTTAGTCGACACGACTCCAAATGAGGTATGGTCGGGTATGAAGCTTTCGGTGGCACATCTCAAAGTGTTTGGCTGTGATGCATTTGTGCATGTTCCCAAGGAAAAGAGGAGCAAGCTGGACAAGAAGGCAGTCAAATGTATTTTCATCGAATATAAAGAAGGGATGAAAGGATATAAACTTTGGGATACTACATCAAGGAGAAAAGTGTATAGTCAAGATGTGGTCTTCAGAGAAGTTAGAGGTAAATCTGAGCCTGAGTAAGTTGTTCAAACCGAGAATAATCCTGATACGGTGCGGTTTGAACTAAGGAACGAAGAAGAAGTTTCAGACGAGTGGACTGAATTTGAGGAAGAGGTGGAACAATCGACTCCGGTGGTAAGGAGGTCAGCAAGAATAAGAAAACCAGTTGAAAGGTACAGTCCGCCCGACTTCTGTTTCTCATTCGTGTTAATTGCCATCGACAATGAGCCCAAGTTGGTCGGTGAGGCAGACGACTCGACAAAGGGTAAACTCTGGAGTGATGCCATGGTCGAAGAGATGGAATCCTTGTACAAGAATGAGACATGGAATTTAGTCAAGTTACCCAGTGGAAGGAAGCCTGTCGGTAGCAAGTCGGTGTTCAAGAAGAAGATGAATGACACAGGTCAAGTTGAGAAATTCAAAGCTCGACTGGTAGCAAAAGGATATTACCAAGTCGAGGGAGTTGACTTAAGTGAAATTTTTTCCCCTGTTGCAAAACTAACTTCCATTAGAGTACTAATGTCTCTTGCTGCAACATTCAGTCTAGAGATAGAACAGATGGATGTGAAGACAACGTTCCTACATGGGGACTGTTGCCGTCCTAATAAACACTTGCAAATGTGAGCTAAGTTCGACTCACTTAGTGTGTCCTTGGAGGTATAATGCCTAGGTTCACAGCCCACGCTGTGACGTTGACCGAAACCTCTTCCGTCTAGGCTTACTCCTAGGAAAGCCAAGGGGGGTAGACCCTAGTTTCTAGATGAGATTTTAGGTTTAAGTTTCTAGGAGTTGATTTTAATTTGGTAAGGTTTGGGGGGAGTCTAACCTATGATGCTAAGGCAACAAATGCAAGATGCAAGGTTAGTATGTTAAGCAAGCCCTTTCCCTAAGTCAACTAAGACTAGTGCCTAAGGTTGGGCAATGGGGTCAACTAAAGTTAAAGGGTGTTTCGTTACAATGTAATTACAAAGATTACAAGACTATTTACAACGTAATTACAAGATTACAAAGATTACAGAATATTTATTCACCACAAGACTAGATACAAGTACTTATAATAAAGAATGCTAAAGATACAATGATACAACAAGCTAATCACGTTATTTCATTGTGCAGGATATAAAGAATATCAAGGCATTAACATCATCAACACATTCACAAGTCAAAGGAAAACGCAGAAGATTTAAAAGTTAAGGCACAAGTATTCCACAAAGATTATGATACTCAACACTTAGTTATTTAACCCACAAGGTATTATTAGATGAAAGATTGAATTACAAGTTTTAAGCCCAAGGTTTAATTACTTAGTGAGTTAAGGGTTCTTAAGATTGAAAAGATTTTATTACCCTTATTAGGTGTTCACCAAAAACCTCCTCTCCCGGTTGCCAAATGACTGCTGGATGCTCAAGAAGTATGGCAACGAGGCCTACCCTAACTTCGCAGGTCAGCCCGAAAGATTGAATTTTTACGGAAAGGACGCTCCTTTGCGCCGTGAGACCATCCCCGGCCTATCACCTTTCGTTGCCCTCCTCAATCCCCATTTTAGAAGGTGAAGATGGTGGTTTAAAGTACCCTATTAAGTCTATTAAGTATGTATATCAATTGGTTAGACTTTTAGGTGTATTTTGAAGTGTTTTAATGACGTTGAGATGCCTTAATTAGGTGATTTTATGTCAAAACCGAAACTTTTATGAAATTAGAAAGTGCGTTATTTAAGCGTAAAAATGGAGAGCATTAACACATATAAAGTATTTAAAGAGAGCTCAATAATGATTTAGTTTATCACCATGCATTAGATCATTAACATGAGTAACTTGTTATGAAAGAAAACTAAAGCACAAGGGCAAGGACAACTTGCCAAAAGAGGAAAGAGAAAGCTCAAACTTATCACCACTTTTCTTATGTTTGTTTAAAGCATTAAGAGAAAAGCCCTAAGTATGAAAGAAAGCTTGAGAGATTTAGATGTATGCCTACACTATCAACTCATCAACAACACATTCACTTAAGTGTGGTGGCAAATGGCCTTAAAGATGTGATAGCATGAAATGAAAACCACTCATTAAACCATCTAAGCATTAATCATTTAGTGTGTTGGATTAGAGCATGCAACAAAATAGATCTTGAAAGAGATTATAACATGCAAATAGATCTAAGTGAGTTGATTATGCCCCAAGGACTTAAACTTAAAGATTAATGTGTGAGAGATCTAGATCTAGACGATTTTAACCATTAAAGCATAAATAGATCTTAAGCACATTAAAACCCTAGCCTCACAATTTGTGGTATTCCTCTCCCAAAGTGTAGGTAATTATTAAAGTTAGAAGTAACTTGGAAAGAAAGAGAGAGAAGCAAGCAAGAGAAGAAGCAAGCAAGGCAACCAAGCAAGGCAAGCAAGCAACCACTACAAGAATCTCACTAACGCCACGTCCTAGCTTAGGAGAGTGATTTAGAGATAGAAAACTCAAAGATAGATCTTACCCAAGCTCACACGTGGGAGGTAGGTCGTACCAATCCTCCTCCCAAACTATGAGCTACTAAAATTAGCAAGAAGTGACTAGATCTATGCACAAAAAGCTAGAAAAAGTGAAGAGAAAGGTTGAGAATGTTACCCACTTGAAGAGAAGGGTTTTTGAGTGTTGTGTGGCTATTCTAGAACAACTTAACCCCCTCAACCAGATCTGAACCTGCAAAAACCAGCAAGGTATACTTGCTAGAAAAGCTACACACAACAAGCAAAGAAGAAGAAAAATTTCTAGTTTTGGTAGAAATTTTTCACATAGAAAAATTTATGAAGAAAGTAGATTTAGATGACTACTCTAAGATGTTAAGCTAGCCGAAATATATATGAAAGGACAACAATAAATAATGAGAAAAGAAGAGGGAGAAAGAGGAGTTTATGTGTGCTTTAAGGGAGGACTCTTCCTTGAGGCATTCCCAATAAAACCCTTGAAGCCAAACCTGCAAAAACTTAGCAATCAAGTAGAGAGAGAGAGGAGAGGAGATAGAAATCAAGTAGCGTAACATTAGCTCAAGAAATGGTAAAGAGGAAGTGAGGAGAGGGATCTATTTATACTTGGAGAGACAAACTCACCCCGCTTGGATTAATGCCAAGTGTCTGCCACCAAGCACAAGCTAGAATCCCAAGGGTAGGGTGCACCATCTAGGGTTTGAGAGGTAGATCTAGGGTGTGGATGAGTGGTAGGGTGTTGGGATCACACAAAATAGGTAGTGGGAGGCTAGGGTTTGCGTGCTAAGGGAGAGAAAGGGGCCCCAACTCATAAAAACGATTTTTCTAGGAGATCCACAAGAGGGGGGGTGTAACTCTTCTTGGAGGGCGCACCACTTGAGGGTTTGGCAAGGAGAGGAGATGAATTAATGAGGGGAAAGGAGTGGATCCACTCTAGGAGGTGATGTGGAGGGTAAAGGGAGGGAAGCCACATGGAGAGCCCCCCCCCCCATACATCAAACTCATGTTGCCACGTTTTTCTAGCTAGGGGGGGCGTAACTTCCCCTAGGAGGGCGTGAGGGTTGAGTGAGTGAGGGGGTGAGAGGTTTAGAAAAAGGTTAGAATAAGTTGGGTGGGTAGGTTTAGGCTTAGGAAACCTCTGTCAATCTTTATCCACCTTCACAACATCCTTTTAACTCATTATTACAATTTTTACATTTTTGTTATGTTTGGACTTAGCAATTAAAATTGCTGTTTTTGACTGATTGACACTCCGGGTGGACAAACCCATAGCAGAAGTTGTTCGACTGAGCTAAAACTTGGTCCATGGATGTAGGGGGTGCTATTCCATTTCTTTCGAGTACAAATACCCCTATCAAAAACCCAAAGACCTGGTTTTTACAATTTTTGCTCAAAAAATAATTAATTAATTAAATAATTAAACCTCCAAACTTAGGGAAATTTAATTAAAAATTAATTAATTAAAAAAAATTAATCTAGACACAAAGGAATTCCACGAGACTCTCTAAGATGTCTTGCATGGTCATTTACATCATTTCCTAACAATAATTACCAGGAGATAAGCCCATTAGAATGTTGTTCACCACTTTGGAGGAATTATTGCAAGTGTGAGGGAAAAACTCGAGTGAAATCAATAAGGCGGAAAAGCCCAATTGATAACCTGTGGATAAAAAATCCTCGGTGAAAGGAACTCTCCCAATGAACCGATCCCAAGGTAACTGACCTAACTATGACCCATGCAGACCTATTACATTATTGACCCACTCAGGGGTGTGGAAATTCCAGTTACAAAAAGAAGTGCTGGAGGTATATCTGCCCAGTAGAACCAAAATCTTCGACAAATGAGCATCTGATGATGCATCTCTTCATGGCACATGGAGTTGACCCCCTTGTTGGAGAGGCGGTCAACATCTGGCTCCACATGGGGACGTGTGTTCGATCTTCTCGAATGGGACGGAGAGCATACGAGAATCCAACACCTACAAAACAGAGTGCTCACCAATAACCAACATAAGAATACATATATACATAATGAAATAAACAAATGCTATTAACAACATCTACATAATGAAATAACTAAAGTACAACATTATAATTTTACAAAATGAAATCTATGATACAAAAATATTTTCTAAGTACATATCAACACAATGAATGAAACAATACAAAATTGAAATACAAGGAGAAGGGTTAGAGATACGTTACAGAGGGTGTCCCTTTGGACACCAAGTTGCTACATGAAGAAACACTTCAAGGAGGGGTCCTCTTACTAGCATGTCTGACTTTTTGTCGTCCCACCCGCTGAGAAGAGGTGCCAGAAGACTGATACACTTTATGCTAACTGTTTACCCTTTCATGTGAATTCCAGTTTCTATCCTTAGGCCACTTGGGGTAGTTCCCCTTAAAATTTTTTTGATGGTTTTCCATAGGTGCCAAGTGCAAAATTTGTGAACTTAATCTTTGCTTAGAAGGCTTGGCATACCTTTTACTAGGGATGTTGTACTTTACTTTATCATTATTAACCTTATCACCCCTAGTAATTCCCATTAGATTCTCATTACTTATTCTGTCTTTCACTTTCCCAATTTTTGAAAAACCAGGAGGGTGTGGCCCAAGAATCCCATCTGACCGTTTCTGACATTTAATTGATTCTGTTGATGCAGGTTGAGCTGATGACACATTTTCAACTGATAAATCCAACTCTGACTTTGACTCAGAAGGTGGCACATTATTATCTGTCTTGTCCGAATTTTCCTCAAGAAAAAGCCCATCAAAAGAATCCATGGGATCCCAAACATTGCAGGTGTTTGGAGGTTTGCTATCAAGTTCCATCTTGGTGAATGTCAGAGTATGTTCTATCTCATAACATCCCATTTCTACTTCCCGAAAAACAATCTCATTTTTCTTTTTCCTAGGATCTTCCACATGATACTTTCTTTCCAACTCTGTATTCAATTTAAACTCTAAACCATTTGGAGTTGGAATGGTGGCATAAGTTAAGTCTATCTGTAAACTACCACCCAAATTTGCAGCTGTCTTTCTTCTTAGCAACATACCCCAAGTGTCTGGCACATCAACTACAACAATGTCCATTTCAATCAGGATATCAGGGAATGCAACTAAGTGTATTTGTAACCCCTTAATCAAACCATGCACCTCAATTGTCTTGCTATCCATAGCACAAATGTTATGATAAGGTCTAGATATTCTTAAGTTCAATTGTTCCATTACTTTTTTAGTCATAACATTTGAGGTAGCTCCTAAATCTAGCATACAATTATGAAGAATAAAATCATTCACGAGCAAGGATCAGAAGAAAGGTTTATTCTTTTCGTTTCCCCTATCCATATTTTGTAGAATAATCGGTGCATCCTGATAAGCTGTTGTTGGTGGAATGTCAACACTTTTCTGAGAAGGACAATCTATGGCTTTGAGTAACTTCTCCCTCTGAGAAGGAATCTTCATTATTTCAGACACAGGCACCAACATTTTCACATTACTTAACCATCCTCCTAAGTCAATACTTAATTCTGAATTTGCATACACATTTGACTTAGGGGGGTTTGAAGCTACCTTGGGAATGGTTACTTGGTTTTTATCTTGACTTTTGTTCCCATTCCTTTGATAGGTAATGCCTTTAAATTTAGCCATTTCAGCTATTTGTTGTGGAGTAGGCTTAGGACCAAACATTTCTGTTGCCTTATCCACCACAACACCACCCATGCAATTCATGTCTTCCACTTCCCTATAAGGTTCATCAGAATCCATCCAATCATACATGCCAGCATTAAACTCATAACCAAACATATTAACTTGTTCATTCGAAGATCCATAGGGTCCCGCTTCATCATAAAGTTGAAGGAAGACTTGACAAGTAGATTCATCATGAAATTGCTCACAAGGTCTACAATAATGAATAGCCTGGTGGTCAACCCAATTAGTGGATTCAAATGGATTCAATGGTCTTTGATCTTGGGGAGGGGACTTCTTAGGCCATTTGTCATTTGGCCTAAGTGGGGGCCTACTAGCTTGAGCCCTTTCGACGACTATCAACCTGTTTTGTAATGCATTGATTTGATTTGTTTGGTTGATTTCCATTTGCTTGAGCTGATTGGCATGATTTATTTCCATTTGTTTAGTCAATTGAGTAAGTTCCTTCATGCCATCGTTAGAGGATTTTTGATTTTCAACATTCTTTTTCTTCTCCTCATAAGGTTGGGAAGAAGATCCTTTAGTAAAACCAGGAATATTGGACTTCCTAGCCTCAAGCATATTCTGTTGAATTCGTATAGCTGTAGCTTGTGTTGCTTCCAAAGTTTGAGGATCCTTATCCCTTAATGCATACATCATCTCTCCTTCAAATGCCTCAATATAATAAATCAGGATTGCAAGATCTGAAGGCTTGACGTCATTATGAAGGCTTTTCACCACGCTATTAAACTTAGTGTTAAATTCTACGACAATTTCATTCTCTTTCTTATGGTTAGTGGTAAGTGCAGCAAGCTGAAACTATGTTCTTTCTGATCACCCCATCTCTTCTTAAATTCATTCAATATTGAATTAAGGGTGTTAAAGTTGTTTGCAGAAAAATCTGTAAACCATTCGGAAACATCTCCTTCTAAAGAAAAGACAAACAAGGTCATCTTCACATCTTCTTCGTTATGACTTCTACAATACTTTTCCACACACCTGTGAAAACTTGAGATGTGAGAGTTGGCACTTATAGCATTGTTCCCCTGGAAGATAGGCAACTTGTCAATGGATTTTTCGGGAACATCGTGAGGGGCACCTTGGATTGCTGCAAAGTTCAAAGGACTCAAAAAGGTGCTCATTGTAGCGTTAGGATTATTAGTGGGATTATTAACAGTTGGTTGATTATTAGTTTGGAACAAGTATTGGATATCGATGAGTGCTTCTTCCCCAAGACTTTCAAGTAGCCTTCTAGGAGCAAGGCGATTTAATCTCCTCCTATAAACCTTTTCATGTTCGGGAAAAGAATAAATCACTCCTTGTGAAGTGCTCCTAGTAGTATACTTGACAGATTTTTTCATTGGAGTTGCCACTTGGAAAGGAATCACTCAAAGCTAACCAATGCAAGCTCAAAGAAATTTAAGGCCTAAATTTTTTTATTGTTCAGTTCTTAAAAAAAAAAGTTAAGTCGTTTTGACCAAGGATAAATGACTTATCCCCGACAATGATGCCAAAGATGTTGTCGTCCTAATACACACTTGCAAACGTGAGCTAAGTCCGGCTCACTTAGTGTGTCCTTGGAGGCGCAATGCCTAGGCTCATAGCCCACGCTGTCACTTTGACTGGAACCTCTTCTGTCTAGGTTTACTCCTAGGGAAGCCAAGGGGGTAGACCCTAGTTTCTAGATGAGATTTTACGTTTAAGTTTATAGGAGTTGATTTTAATTTGTTAAGGTTTGGGGGCAGTCTAACCTATGATGCTAAGGCAACAAATGCAAGATGCAAGGTTAGTATGTTAAGCAAGCCCTTTCCCTAAGTCAACTAAGACTAGTGCCTAAGGTTTGGCAATGGGGTCAACTAAAGTTAAAGGGTGTTTCGTTACAACGTAATTACAAAGATTACAAAAGAATATTTATTCACCACAAGACTAGATACAAGTACTTACAATAAAGAATGCTAAAGATACAATGATACAACAAGCTAATCACGTTATTTCAATGTGTAGGATTTAAAGAATATCAAGGCATTAGCATCATCAACACATTCACAAGTCAAAGGAAAACTTAGAAGATTTAAAAGTTAAGGCACAAGTATTCCACAAAGATTATGATACTCAACACTTAGTTATTTAACCCACAAGGTATTATTAGATGAAAGATTGAATTACAAGTATTGAGCCCAAGGTTTAATTACTTAGTGAGTTAAGGGTTCTTAAGATTGAAAAGATTTTATTACCCTTATTAGATGTTCACCAAAAACCTCCTCCCCCGGTTGCCAAATGACTACTGGATGCTCAAGAAGTATGGCAGTGAGGCCTACCCTAGCTTCGCAGGTCAGCCCAAAAGATTGAGTTTTTACAGAAAGGACGCTCCTTCGCGCCGTGAGACCGTCCCCGGCCTATCACCTTCCGTTGCCCTCCTCAATCCCCGTTTTAGATGGTGAAGATGGTGGTTTAAAGTACCCTATTAAGTCTATTATGTATATCAATTGGTTAGACTTTTAGGTGTATTTTGAAGTGTTTTAATGACGTTGAGATGCCTTAATTAGGTGATTTTATGTCAAAACTGAAACTTTTATGAGCTTAGACAATGTGTTACTTAAGCGTAAAAATGGAAAGCATTAACACATATAAAGCATTTAAAGAGAGCTCAATAATGATTTAGTTTATCACCATGCATTAGATCATTAACATGAGTAACTTGTTATGAAAGAAAACTAAAACACAAGGGCAAGGACAACTTGCCAAAAGAGGAAAGAAAAAGCTCAAGCTTATCGCCACTTATCTTATGTTTGTTTAAAGCATTAAGAGAAAAGCGCTAAGTATGAAAGAAAGCTTGAGAGATTTAGATGTATGCCTACACTATCAACTCATCAACAACACATTCACTTAAGTGTGGTGGCAAATGGCCTTAAAGATGTGATAACATGAAATGAAAACCACTCACTAAACCATCGAAGCATTAATCATTTAGTGTGTTGGATTAGAGTATGCAACAAAATAGATCTTGAAAGAGATTATAACATGCAAATAGATCTAAGTGAGTTGATTATGCCCCAAGGGCTTAAGCTTAAAGATTAATTTGTGAGAGATCTAGATCTAGATGATTTTAACCATTAAAACATAAATAGATCATAAGCACATTAAAACCCTAGCCTCACAATTGAGGGTATTCCTCTCCCAAAGTGTAGGTAATTATTAAAGTTAGAAGTAACTTGGTAAGAAAGAGAGAGAAGAAAGAGAAAGAAGCAAGCAAGAGAAGAAGTAAGCAACGCAAGCAAGCAACCACTACAAGAAGCTCACTAACCCCATGTCCTAGCTTAGGAGAGTGATTTAGAGATAGGAAACTCAAAGCTAGATCTTACCCAAGCTCACACTTCGGAGGTATGCTGTACCAATCCTCCTCCCAAACTATGAGCTACTAAAATCAGCAAGAAGTGACGAGATTTATGCACAAGAAGCTAGAAAAAGTGAAGAGAAAGGTTGAGAATGTTACCCACTTGAAGAGAAGGGTCTTGGAGTGTTGTGTGGCTATTTTAGGGCAACTTAACCCCCTCAACCAGATCTGAACCTGCAAAAACCAGCAAGGTATACTTGCTAGAAAAACTACACACAACAAGCAAAGATGAAGAAAAATTTATAGTTTTGGTAGAAATTTTTCACATAGAAATTTTTATGAAGAAAGTAGATTTAGATGACCACTCTAAGATGTTAAGCTAGCTGAAATATATATGAAAAGACAACAAGAAAGAATGAGAAAAGAAGAGGGAGAAAGAGGTGTTTATGTGTGCTTTAAGAGAGGACTCTTCCTTGAGGCATTCCCAATAAAATCCTTGAAGCCAAACCTTCAAAAACTTAGCAAGATCTATGCATACCGAGATAATATGGCTGAATGTGCTAATAAGATGAAATACTTGCACCCTATCTAGCAACTCACATATATAGATCTACTAGAATACTTGTTGTTAGATCTACTCAAATAAAATACTTTACCCAAGATCTAGGCTATGCATAATCAAATCAAACACATACAAGTTTACCTCACATGTAGCAAGAACAAAAATACTTGTTGCTAGTCCAATGATCCTTCAAAGTTTCTCCTTTATTACTCAAGAAATGTATCTTGGAGAAATACTTGCTCCAAAATCCTAAGAGCCAAAGAATGGAAGAAAGATGGAACAAGAAAGAGAGAGAGAGGAGATATAAATCAAGTAGCATAACATTATCTCAAGATATGGTAAAGAGGAAGTGAGGAGAGGGATCTATTTATACTTGGAGAGGCAAACTCACCCCTCTTGGATTAATGCACAAGCTAGGGCGCACCATCTAGGGTTTGAGAGGTAGATCTAGGGTGTGGATGAGTGGTAGGGTGTTGGGATCACACAAAATAGGTAGTGGGAGGCTAGGGTTTGCGTGCCAAGGGAGAGAAAGGGGCCCCAACTCATAAAAACGATTTTTCTAGGAGATCCACAAGAGGGGGGGTGTAACTCTCCTTGGAGGGCGCACCACGTGAGGGTTTGACAAGGAGTGGAGATGAATTAATGAGGGGAAATGAGTGGATCCACTCTAGGAGTTGACGTGGAGGGTAAAGGGAGGGAAACCACATGGAGAGGGGCCCCCCCATACATCAAACACATGTTGCCACGTTTTTCTAGCTGGGGGGGCGTAACTTCCCCTAGGAGGGTGTGAGGGTTGAGTGAGTGAGGGGGTGAGAGGTTTAGAAAAAGGTTAGAATAAGTTGGGTGGGTAGGTTTAGGTTTAGGAAACCTCTCTCAATCTTTATCCACCTTCACAACATCGTTTTAACTCATTATTACAATTTTTACATTTTTGCTATGTTTGGACTGAGCAATTAAAATCGCTGTTTTTGACTCACTGACACTCCGGGTGGACAAACCCATAGCAGAAGTTGTCCGATTGAGCTGAAACTTGGTCTTGCTGTTCCATTTCTTTTGAGCACAAAGACCCCTATCAAAAACCCAAAGACCTAGTTTTTACAATTTTTGCTCAAAAAATAATTAATTAATTAACTAATTAAATCTCCAAACTTAGGGAAATTTAATTAAAAATTAATTAATTAAAAAAAATTATTCTAGACTCAAAGGAATTCCGTGAGACTCTCTAAGATGTCTTGCATGGTCATTTACATCATTTCCTAACAATAGTTACCAGGAGATAAGCCCATTAGAACGTCATTCACCACTTTGGAGGAATTATTGCAAGTGTGAGGGAAAAACTCAAGTGAAATCAATAAGGTGGAAAAGCCCAATTGATAACCCAAGGACAAAAAACCCTCCATGAAAGGAACTCTCCCAATGAATCGATCCCAAGGTAACTGACCTAACTATGACCCATGTAGACCTATTACATTATTGACCCACTCAGGGGTGCGGAAATTCCAGTTACAAAAAGAAGTGCTGGAGGTATATCTGCCCAGTAGAACCAAAATCTTCGACAGATGAACATCTGATGATGCATCTCTTCATGGCACATGGAATTGACCCCCTAGTTGGAGAGGCGGTCAACAGGGATCTGGAAGAAGAAATCTACATGAAACAACTTGAAGGATTTGTAGTAAAGGGCAAGCAAGAGTTGGTGTGCAAACTCAAAAGATCCCTTTATGGTCTAAAGCAATCACCAAGAATGTAGTACCAAAAGTTTGAGACTTACATCCTTAGTTTGGGATTTGTGAGAAGCAAAGTTGATCACTGCATATATTCTAAGGAAGAAGGTGGGCGTTTCATATATGTAGCTTTGTATGTCGATGACATGTTGCTGATTGGAAACAACGTGGATGTAATAAAGGAGATGAAGAAGCAACTATCCTCTAAGTTCGATATGAAGGATCTCGGTGCAACTAACTTCATTCTGGGAAAGGAGATTAAGAGAGATTGAGGCTCTAGAAAGCTCTGGTTGAATCAGACGAAGTATATTGAAACAATTCTAAAACGATTCAACATGCAGGATTGCAAACCGGTGAAGGTGCCAATTCCAGTGGCAACAAGGCTTACTGCTGAACATTGTCCAAAGAAACAGGAAGAGATAGAGGACATGGCACGTGTTCCCTATGCAAGTGTTGTTGGTAGTCTATTGTATGCGATGGTCTGCACTCAACCAGACATTGCCCATGCAGTGGGAGTGTTGAGTAGGTACATGTCGACACCTCGAAAGGAGCATTAGACAACTGTCAAGAGAGTATTCAGGTATTTGTGTGGCACAAAGGACTATGGTATATGCTACCAAGGAAGACCTGGAGGTGACAGTTATAAATTAGATGTACATGGCTTTGACGACGTTGATTGGCTTGAGATCTAGATCGACGGAGCTCGACCAATGGATATGTCTTCAAGATGTTCGGTGGAGCAATAAGATGGATGAGTAAGCGACAAGCGGTCGTAGCCTTGTCGACAGCAGAAGCTGAATACATGGCGGCCACTCATGGAAGCAAAGAAATGGTATGGCTTCAATGTTTGTGTTCAAGAATTAGGTTTGAGCAGAGAACTATGAAGGTAAGTTGCAACAGTCAAAGCGCAATATTTCTGGCAAAGAATCCTACTTATCATTCAAAGACTAAGTACATTTATGTACAATACCATTTCGTAAGAGACATGGTGGAAAGTAACAAGGTGCTACTGGAGAAAGTAGCCACATTGGAAAACATAGCAGACTTGTTGACCAAGTCTGTGAGTGTTGTGAAGTTCTCTTGGTGTAGAAAGGCAATGGGCATTGTTGCCCTGGGTCTGTGAGCGAAATTTCAGGAATTTGCTGCTTTAGCAAAGAAGACAATAAGTGGGAGAATGTTGGGTTGTTATATTCTTTGCAGCGAAAGTCTAGTCGAGGTGAATCCGCTGATGGTCGAAGTCAAGGTAGATCGACAACAAGTCGAAGGTCCAGGAAGTCGATCGGGTAAAATCTGTTGAAATATTGTACTTGCAAAGAGTATTCTATTTATTATTGATGTATTATTCATTAGATCAATCCCCTTTTGTGGATTGATCATGTCGGGTATTGTAAATGACCAAATCCCCTTTTGCGGATTGGTCAAACCCTAATTGTAATATGCTAAATGAGAAGTCGTCCCCCAGAATATATTAAAGTGGTTATAACCACCCAGAATGAGAAGTCGGCCCTGCCAGTGAAAAGACACCTCAGTTGAACACCTGCCAGATTGTATAAATAAGAAAGGCCAACGTCTCATTTGTTCACTCACTCACTTATTCATCAGAGCACAATTTTGGAGTTGCAGTTGGAAAAGAAGAGAGAGAGAGGCGCATTCTTGGGAAATGAATTTCTGTAGTGTTTGGTTTATTCTCTTGGCATTGTATTGGCTATCTATATTAAGGAAGTTTTTGCTGGGTTTTCTCCCCCATGAGGGTTTCCCAGGATAAATGATGTGTCTCTTGTGATTGTGTATTTCTAAGTGATCCTATCTATGTTATGGTTATCTAGTGAATTGAAAAGAAACCTAATAATAGCTTAAACCTTAACATGGGATCAGAGCTAAGCTGAAGAGCGCATCTTTCACAAGAAGAAGAAAAAACGTCACTGTTGCCATACATGAAAATTAGGGCTTTTTATTGGGGACAAATTTTTGCCAAAAACCCATCTAGAAAAGTGCGCCCTACCCTAATGAAGCTTTTGGCATCTTTAGCGCACCTTTTCAGTGGATAGAACTCTCGGAAAGTGAAACCCTAGTTTTCACCGGTACCAGAAGTACCAGAAAACTGGAAGCACCAGAAAACTAGAAGTACTAGAAAACCAGAAGCGCCAGTCCAGAAATCCACAGGTCAAGTTTGAGGGGGTAAAATTTGGATTTTCAGAAATCTGACTGCACTAGCTTACTCGCCTTAGCTCAACGCATCTATACCCTGGATTAGAATTTCAAAACTTGAAGTTTGAAAAATTAGGGTTTCCTCATAAAATCCTAAGTTGCAGTTGCAGTTTCAGAATCAGTGGCAGTACCAGTTGCAGTCACCCTTGAAGTTTTAAAAGGGGTTGGTAATTATTACCGCTGCTACTAGATGGTGCTACTACCTGGAAATGCTATTAGAGGTATGTACTCACATATGTTTAAATGGTTAAGCTTTAAAAGTGTATTTGTAGGAGAAGGGATCTCTTGCCATAGATCCAGAAGGATCTCAAGATCCAACACATTCAGAGGAATAATGCAACTCAGGTTTGATTATTCTAATATGCATCTATTTGTTATGACATTATTTTGATCTAGGTTGCATGTTGAAGCTATGACCTTCATGCTAACCTTTGGTCAAAATTAAAGTCAAGGTATTAGATGGATTAAAGTTGAGATCATAGAATTTATTCTCTAGCCCAACCTTCTGTCAAGATAAGCATATTGTCTTAGTACAGAGGACAGGTTGAAGAAATCACTTGTCATCTTAAGTGAAGGAGACTTCGAAGAAAAGAAACACACTCATTTTTTAGGACAAGACTCCAGGTTCCAGGTTTGATTAATTAAGTTGATAAGATTCAAGTTGCACATGACAAGTTGATAACTACCCCTTTACAAGTTGAGATAACAGTCTTTGAAAAGTATTATACTTGGTAGCATATGAACATATTGACATAAATGCTTAATGTAATCATTTGCCGGATACAACTAACATCTCCTCTAGGAGAAATTTCTTGTGTTAGTTCCAGGTTGCCATGGAGGAATGTTTGATCACAACACTATAAGAGTGTTGACCTCATTTCGTATTGTATTTCTTACTTTTGATCTTTGCTTCAGACAGGTCACAAGTGATAGCTCTAAAGGAGCCACTGTGATGATTATTCGTGCTATTGTTTTATCTACTATTATCAAAAGAGTATTATTCTTGCTTCTTGTTTTGTTGACCTTGTTTAAGGTCATAGGTGATATCCTTGAGGAAGCTATAGTGAAGGTTGCAGAGGGCAACATATTAGATGAGATATGAAGCAGACTATGTACATGACCATATACACTCATGTACCAAAGAAGATGAAGAAGAAGCTATCTTTTGAGATTCAAAGTATCTCATATAAATATTGATTGAAAGGAGCAGATGGTTCCAAAGATGACCGAGCATTAGAACAAGAACTCACAACAGAATTGTTCAAAGGTTAATGAAGTCACCTTGACGGGAAGCAGAACTCGACTCTATCTTTCATATTTAGACTTGGTATTCAACACCAAGTATACCCTGTAAGAGATGATGAAGTCCTTGTAGACTCGGAAGAAATCGAGAGTAAGCCTGATCTCAGAAAGGATCAGATGAAGAGACAACTTCTAGGACTTGGAGACAGATGTCGTGAAAGACTAGATTGTAGCTTCAGAAACTTCTAGGAGATATGAAATCTCCTAGGAAGATTCCCTTGGTTCAGTAACAGAGAAGGAAGCCAGTCAGAAAGACTAGGATATGGATTCTTCCGTGAGACTAGAAGAGAAGTCAGTATTGACTTCCAAGATTGATCTATACAGATCAAGCATGTTATAGATGTACAAAGCTTAATGTGTGTCTAGAGGATTCTGCCAGCAAGAGGGAGAAGACTATGACGAGACACTTACTCCTGTAATTGAAGAAATAGTTCCAATATTTGTGAAGACAACCAAAACAACCATGATTCATATATAGTATGAGATGCAGGGGGAGCAATCCCCATATTTGAAATTGAGTGGCAGTTGGTGCTTTACATTAGTTGGGTCATGGAGACATAACTACAATGAAAGATAAGAGTTACCTCCATGAAAGAAGAAGAGATACCTTCAGTATCAAGTTATTGAGCCACTCTCAGTTTCAGATGAAGCTGTTGCCGTGATAGAATATGAGTTAGTCACAGATTTCAATAGTCATAGTGAGAATGGAGCAACCATTCTCAGCTTCAAAGCAACTGCAGGTGCAGAGTCCCAGATTCCAGAAGGAACAGTTGCAGAGAGAGTAGAGGACATACTCCCAGACAGTGAGACAGATAGTGCTTTGCAAAAAGCACATAGAGTTAGCACATGATTGTGCAGATTGAATTGCAACTGAGCAAGTGTACCATATTGGTACAATGTAATGAGAAAATTTGATTTGAAGATTGAAGATAGAAAGACTCATTTCTGCCAGTTGAAGGAAGCTCTGTACGTGTTGAAGAAAGCTCCTAGAGCTTGATATAGCATAATTTACACTTTCCTGAAGAGCTTGGGCTTTACCAAGAGTAAAGTTGGTTCTAACCTTTATCTCAAGGTTATAAATGATGAGCTAGTGATGTCACTACTATATGTAGATGATGTATTCTTGACAAGATGAAGAAAATCTCATCACAGATTGTAGAAGAAGCTCGCTACAGAGTTTGATGGAAGACCTAAATGCATGATCTCTTAGGTCTTGAAGTTTGGCAGAGCACAGAGAAGATCTTCCTTAACCAAGGGAAGTATGCAGTTAAAATGAAGAGGTTTTACATGTTGAAATGTAAATCCATGAACACACCCAAGGAAACGAAGTTGAAGCTCCCGGTAGATACTTCGTCAGAATTGGTTGATGCTACTCTGTACAGACAGATTATTGGTTCAGTGATGTATCTGACGAATACCAGGCTAGATATATGTTTTGCCTTGAGTCAGTATCTGGTAGAACCTAGACGTGTTCACATTGTTGCTGCAAAACATATGACGAGATACCTTAACGGTATGTTGGATTTTGGTCTCTATTATACTAGAGATCATGACTTCAGACTGAGTGGTTACACCGATTCAGATTGAGCTAGAAGTGTTTCTGATAGAAAGAGCATTTTAGGATGTTGTTTCAGCCTGAGGTCAGCCATGACTTCATGGCAGAGTAGGAAACAATCAAGTATTGCTCTCAACACGGCAGAAGCAGAATACATTGCTGCATGTTTCGCCAGTTGTGAAGCCATATGGCTTCGGATGTTGTTGACAGATCCATTTGATCTGGAGATGGAAGCCACCGTGATTCTATGTGATAACCAAGTTGTATAAAGATGATGGAGAACCATGTGTTCCATGATGAATTGAAGCACATAGAGATCCGGTATCACTTCATCCATGATATGGTGTAGAGAGGAGCCATAAAGCTCCAGTATGCTAGCATGGATGAACATGTTGCTGATGTGTTGACCAAGCCTCTATCTCGTGTAAAGTTTGAGTACTTTTGAGAAAAACTTGGTGAAGTTCGAAAGGACCTCCCTCGAAAGGGGGAGTAGTGTTGTGATGCCAGCCTAGTGCTGAAGATTTCTAGCTTCGTGCTGATGTTGTTGTGATGTGCCAACTTAATTGCTGTGATGATGTGCCAGCTTAATTGTTGTGATGCCAACCTCGTGCTGATGATATTCCAGCCTCGTGCTGTGTAGATGTGCTAGTTTAATTGTTGCGATGCCAACTTCATGCTGATGATATTCCAGCCTCGTGCTTATTTGATGTGCCAACCTAGTGTTGTGATGCCAGCCTCGTGCCGATGCCATGCCAACCTTGTGCTGTGATGATGTGCCAGCCTCGTGCTGTGATGATGTGCCAACCTCGTGCTATGATGATGTGCCAACCTCGTGCTGTGATGCCAGCCTCGTGCTGATATTGATGATGCTCCATCCTTTGTGTTGTGTTGTTGTTGTTATTGATGATGATGATGTCTTAGTGTTATACTAATCCATGTTGATGCAGATGTTGATAATGCCACTTCAACTTCTTGCTGAAGATGATGATGATGATGTTACTTCAACTTCTTGCTGAAGATGATGATGCCACTTCAGCATCTCTTTGAAGATGATGATTCCACTTCAGCTTCTTGCTGAAGATGATGATGATGATGATGATGTTACTTCAGCTTCTTGCTGAAGATGATGTTGATGATGCCACTCCAGCTTCTTGCTGAAGATGATGATGATGATGATGATGTTATTGCAGCTATAATGCTGAAGATGATGATGTTACTTTAGCCTCATGCTAAAGATATTGATGATATTACTTTAGCCTCGTGCTAAAGAAGATGATGATGCTACTCCAACTCCCTGCTACGAATGATGATATTGATGATGGGAAAAACTTCCGATGATTTATAGATATGCCAGTGAATGTTCCAAGATGTTGTTGATGATGTTTCCCTCTCTCTCCGATGCTGTTGTAGAATACCCTTCTTGTTAAGGGGGAGTGTTGAAATATTGTAATTGCAAAGAGTATTCTATTTATTATTGATGTATTATTCATTAGATCAATCCCCTTTTGTGGATTGATCATGTCGGGTATTGTAAATGACCAAATCCCCTTTTGTGGATTGGTCAAACCCTAATTGTAATATGCTAAATGAGAAGCCGACCCCCAGAATATATTGAAGTGGTTATAACCACCCAGAATGAGAAGTCGGCCCTGCCGCTGAAAAGACACCTCATTTGAACACCTGCCAGATTGTATAAATAAGAGAGGCCATCGCCTCATTTGTTCACTCACTCACTTGTTCATCAGAGCGCAAGTTTGAAGCTGCAGTTGGAGAAGAAGGAAGAGAGAGAGAGAGGCGCATTCTTGGGAAAGGACTTTATGTAGTGTTTGGTTTATTCTCTTGGCATTGTATTGGCTATCTATATTAAGGAAGTTTTTGCTGGGTTTTCTCCTCCATAAGGGTTTCCTAGGATAAATGATGTGTCTCTTGTGTAATGTCCCTTTCCAAATAGGAGCTCCAGAAGAGGAGGCTTAATGGTCTAAACCACCCTGTTAGACTATAGCCAGGGTCAAAGAAGGGTAAACAGGGTTACTAGAGGTCACTCCAGTCACAGGTGTTATATTCGGAAAGTGACATTGAGCTAACAAGAGTTAACAACGCTTTACTAGAGGTCACCCCAGTCACAGATGTTATATTCGGAAAGTGACATTGAGCTGACAAGAGTTAACAACGGTTTACTAGAGGTCACCCTAGTCATAGGTGTTATATTCGGAAAGTGACATTGAGCTAACAAGAGTTAACAACGCTTTTAAGTCATTATGAGCTAAAAATAGAAGTCAACAGTGAATTAGGGTTTCAACAGTGATTTAGGGTTTC
>ML776549.1:2191905-2215971 GCA_009831015.1 Picea engelmannii
AATCCACAGAGATATCATAATACAAACTTGCAGTCCTTTGTCGCATTTATTATTTGTATGATCATTTATATGTTGTAAACCTTTGATCCTACACACACATTAGCAGCGTTTCCTAGACTAGCCAAGTCAGGAACATTACATCTTGTGATTATGTATTTCTTAGTGATCCTATCTATGCTATGGTTATCAAGTGAATTGAAAAGAAACCTAATAATAGCTTAAACCTTAACAAAGTTGAAGTCGAAGATATCAACAACAAGTCAACCGACAAGAGGTTGAAGTGCGGGTGTGAGACGATCAACTAGAGACCGAATGAAGGCCGACTGGTAAACCCGACTTGGAATCAACTGTAACAGAATCCCAGGATTTACGGGATTTGTAGCCAATGATATGCATGGGTCTGTAACTGCTTTTGGGTGCCAATCTTTAGGGTTTGGCCTGTTGTAAAGCCTATAAAGAGGCATGTTGTAAGGCTGTAAAGGCTAATGCTGTAATATACTAATGCAGGTTAATGCATGTGTAGGTATAGGTTGTTGGTCATGCATTTGTAAGCCGATTTGGCTACAGGGTTGTTCTTCCCTGTGCAAGAGGGTATGATGTCGATTGTGTCTTAGGTGTGGACCAAGGTTAGACATGTAACCTTTTATTCTGATTGAATAAGACAACAAGAGAGCATAACGCGCAAAGGAATGCTGGTTTTCTCGGTTAAGGGTTTCCAAGGTAAAATCTCGGTGTACTGTATGATTGTTTGTGTCATTTTCTTTCTTGATTAAATTCTTCTTCTCTTCTGCTAGGATTAGTGTGGAAGCGTTCTGCATTTTCTGACATTTAGCCCCTCTTCCCATAAGAGAATGAGGTACAAGGACCTTTTTGTGATACATGTAACCGAAAGACTCAAAAGATGAGGATACTTGGGGGAATGAAGATGGAAAGTGATAAAAGATGATCGAGCATGGCACGATGGCCCATCAAGAAGAACCCCCAGTAGCACCCCTTTACCTGGGGGTGGAAAACTTTCTAGAAACCCCAAGATAACCACCAAGGTAAAAGATGGTAAAAAACATAACTTCTGAGCAAACGTTTCATAATCAGAAAATACCCTCTGAAACTTATTTTATTGCCCCAAATATTAAAATGATACTCACCATGAGACTTGACTAGTTACCTCATGAAGAAATACTTGTCGCCCTTTGTGGACCAGGCTAGTGTGGTGGACGCTGTTGCTGATGGTGAAACGTGGTGAAGAAGAGGGGCTTTGTGGGCTGTGTTGTCCATCCAGCTCTCGATACTCCATGTCTGCTACATGCGGGCCTCGAGACATCATCTCCTTAGTTACCCCTAGGTTGGGGGGGTAACAATGCCGACCCCTCAAGTAGCCGCTAACAATAATAAATCATGCTAAAACATCATAATAAGCCCTCCAAAGCCACACGTGTGGGTGACGTCATGCTCCGAGAAGGGGTAAGAAGCCTCCAAAGGCCATGTCTCATCATGAAGGCGCCAAGTATGGTGGAAAATGACCTTTCCCGTTCAAAGGTCATGTATCGCCATTAAAAGACCCCAACTCATCAAAGTAGTGCCCCAATGGAAAGCAAGACCTAATCCATGATGTCATCATCCATATACTCAACGTCTAAGGTGGAATGAACGGGCATCTCGTCTGATCATGGTATCTGATCATGTGTTAGTGCAACGTTGTCCATCCAATGCCTAATAACCTCCGGGGTACAATTACCAAGGTGTGGGCTTCTTTCCCAACTATGTGCTAGCATGATTGTATTTATAAAGCAAAATCTCATCTGTTCATCATCCAAGGTCTAGGAGGTGTGAGAGCCTGTATCAGAGAGAGCCAAATCATCAGGTGGCCCAACGCTTTGCATCACACATGATATGTTTTGCATAAAGTGCATAACGTCCTGAGTGAAATCACAGGGACGTTTTCCAAAGACCATGTCAGGTGCATCGAAATCAGTCAAAACCATGGAATCAAGTAAAACCAACAATCACAAGGGGCAATAGTCCTTAGAATCATGTAAAGTAAGCCATCTATTTACACAAAAGTCAAATGAACAACTTTCATTGGGTATCCCCTTCAAACTTCCCACAAGGGGCAATAGTCCTTAGAATCATGTAAAGTAAGCCATCTATTTACACAAAAGTCAAATGAACAACTCTCATTGGGTATCCCCTTCAAACTTCACACAAGCTGAAGACTTTATGCAATTTGACAAGTTTAGCTATGGGAGGACCATCAAAAGAACCTATTAGGTGTGCTAGTACCCAAGGAGAGATATTTCCGAGGAGAACTCATCAGAGATATGTAATGAATGTTAGGTGGTCATGGGGTTTACTTTTGGGCATGGGGTCATTAACATGCAAGACAATGTATGGGCTCATCTCCATGAGCGCCTTTTTAGAGGGTGCGCTTGGTGCTTGAGTTACCCTTTCCTCTATGCTTTTTGCATTCCATACCCCTTATTTGCCTTTTTCTTTATTTGATTTGATTTGCAAGTTCCCTTAAAAAGGTTTCAAGCATTTAGCACTTCCTTTTCTTTTTTTGGGATATATTCAAGTCCTCTTTGATTGATAATGCATTTATTAGCATTAGGACTAGGGGCGATTGCCATTAATGAGGGGGTGGATGTAACATCCTCGCTAGAATCCTCGGTTTAATTAATGCATGATGTAGATATAATGTATGTCTGTGGCCAAGCGATGTATATGCAAATTGTATTTCTGAATTTTAATAAATAAAAATGTGATGCTAGCTACTAGTGGACATGGATATAAATGGGGGATGATTAATCCACAAGAGAGGGGTCTGAAAAGGGGTTTTTTGTAATGTCCCCATTTTTGGATTCCCCTGCTTTACAGTTGGAGGCATCCTTATGGGTTTATGTCAGCTTGGCCAGAGGAGTAAGTGGAGGTTAAAAGGAGGCCCTGCAAATTGGAGGATTTATATGAGACCCAGCCTGGTCCATTTACTTTATTTCATCATCATGATCACTTCGACACAATTTGTTCTTAGTTCTGTGGCATTCCGACGATTCTCGTAAATTAAGGGTATTGTTGTGTATAAATTAATTAAATGCACTAACAGTGTTATTTGGGTCATATTGTTGGAGGGAACACTTTCGTGTAATAGCTTGTTGGAATTGAGACAAAAATATCTAAAGGTTGGGATGATGAGAAAGGCACTTCCGACGTCCGGGGATGACTTACAAGCCAAGTAAGCACTTTCCGGCATTAAAAAGGGGTTATAAAGTGATTTTTAATCTTTAAATGAAAATTAAAAGGGGAAACAAAAGTCACGTGGATTTGGTCAAAGGAAGAAATATCTAGAAGCGTTCAAAGAAGTATAAAGGAAGGGTAACACTTCACCTTATTATGGTTTGATCTTTTATTTGGAGTGCTCTTGACAGCCTAGTTTTTGTTGGGGTATTGACAAAACTCTTCCACTGTTGGTTTAGTTTCGGTGGTGCAATATCCACCCTAGCTAGACATAGGGGGAAAATCCATACGGGGTTTTCCATTGAAGCTTCATCTTATTGTATCATCTTATTGTAAGTTGTCTTCAGTCTAGAGAATATCAATTTTCTTGGAGGGTTTGTGGAGCCTTGTGAGGAGGCCAATCTGGTTATTTGCAGGACCATGGCTGAGGAAGTTCGTGTGGCTATCTTGAGGGCCTATTTCATCTTTGTGTAGGTCGTAAGGCTGTGAGGAGGCCGTAACTATCACATAGAGGTGTTTGTGGTTTCTTGGAGGATCTATTCTCCTCTTCTACAGGTCCATGAGAACTTGAGGAAGTCGTGGTTCTTGGGAGGCTCACTACAGGGGTTTCCTAGGAAGGTCGACCCTCTCATTGCTGTCCGTGAAGTGTGGAGGTGTCGCAGAGCAGGGCCGAATCCCTTGAGGAATTGCGTGGGCTAGGAGAAAGGTCACAGGCCCATCTGTTGGACGCCGCGAGGGTTTCGAGGGACAATCCGTCCCTTCTTGTAGAGTCACGAGTTATAGAGGAGGTCGTGGGAGTCTCTTGCAGGCCGAGAGGGTTGGGAGAGAGTCGTGGACTCTTGGAGCTAAGTTTGGGGATATTGCAGTAGTAGGAGAGAGCAAGGAAGGTTTTGGAGGAGCGTGGAGGAGATTGGTAGCGACTGTTGAAGAGACAAGGCATTATTTTCCAGGTTTTGGATTGTCATTTGTGTCTTTTGATATGTTGCAGCTGCATAGCAACCCCTAGATGTTGCATTGTTGTTGGAGTTTCCCATTCATAATAAAAATGCCCACATTGTCTCTTATATCTCATGAGTATACTGAATGTATGCAATATGTTTGACAAAATGTCCATAAAAGCAAACTAATGTCAATCATCGTAATAACACTTGTAATGCAAAGTATTTGATGAAAACACACAACCTAAATTCACCATAAATCATAATATCCTAGCCTGGAATCATTGGGGATAGTACAATTTTACTCATAAGTTTAATTCCCAATTATTTTCCCGATTTTAGTGTTTCAAGTGAACCTTCTATTTCCCTTGAGTGTAGAAGAACCCAATCATTGAATGTATGTAAGAGGGTTGGTGTGAGGAGTCACTTCCCATAGTTATTGGGATCATGGGGCTGAAGTAAAATCATCTCAGGGAAAAGTGTAAGTCAAACAAGTAAGAAAAAGGGAGGAAATTCGTATGGCCAAGGGGGCAGTTTTAGATATTCATGTTTTTAGCATGAACAACAAGCAGAGAACAAGGAAGAAGAGCACTGGAACTGGAGCAAAAATGGAGGGTGAATTCTGGAGCATTTGTGGAGCTAAAGACCGAAGAAGCAAGTTGTCAGGCTTACAGAAGAGATTTAGGATGTCAGGCCTGAAGAGTGAACTCTTGTGAGAGTTGCACTGGAGCAACAAGCTTACTGCTGTGTTGTTTTGCAGGTAGTTTTCCTAGTAGTGAGTTCCCTTGAGTTTCCCAGTAGTGAGATTCCTGGTTAACTGTGCCAGAGAGACCCTCATAAATGAATGACACGCATGATGGACTGAGAGTAGTGAAGGGGTACATTCCCTGGGTTGGGCAGGTCGAGAGGAAGAACTGGTGGAAAATTGGGATAGTTGTAGGAGAATGCCAGTGAGTTGTGGGAATTTTTGATCTGTGAGTGGACAATGAGAGACACTATTTTGTGGATTGCTAGCCCCAGCTCGGTGGTGACTTGCTGTTGAGATTTGGAACAACAAGTCTATGGTTGGGTGGAACGTCCGTCCCAAGCATTTGGTAGCACAACTATTTTAAAAGATAAATGTTTCTCTTGTTTCTGTGTTGCATTGTGATTTTTAATTGTTGTGTATTAACTCTGTGTTTTATAATGATTTATATGCCGTTGTAAATAAGTTATTAGCTGCATTGATGTCATTTCAACATACTGTAGTTTCATATATAGTTATGGGTATCAGAAATGGTTAAGCATGTGTATAGTTAGTAGCTGGGAAGCTAGAGGAATTCTTTAGCAGGAAGTTTATTTGTATGTGTATTCCCACACGTAATGGACCTTAGCTAGGCTGGGGTCAGTTTGGTATCATAGCTTTTGGTTCAACATTGGACACATATGGGCAAGGGCAACGCGAATTTGGCCAAGGGCAGCGCAAATTTGGTAATATTCGTTATTACAGATTTTGACCTATGACGAATTTGGGGAAAAATCGTGAAAACATAGTGAAATCTCTAAATTTCTAAGCAATTTCAGGGCAAATTTTCCCTTAGAACCATTGAAGAGATGATCAATGGCGTTGATCTGCAAGTCGCGGGGTTAAAAATTGGATTGGGAAGTCGAATTCCATGTGTTCATGGCGATTGTGAAGTTAGAGGATTGACGACCGAGATTCATTTTCGCAGATTGGCAAAGTCTCGAGAATCGACTGTTGAGATTCATTTTCGTAGTTTGGTGAAGTCCAATAGAACGATGACCGGGATTCATTTCTGGAGGTTGGAAAAGTGGAGCAAATTGACAACCGAGAACCATTTTTGGAGGTTGGCAAAATGGAGCAAATCAATGGTCGAGATCCATTTTCAGAGTTGGCATAATAGAACAAATGGACGATTGAGACTCATCGGTAGAGTTGGGTGAAATATGGTGTATCAATGGTCATGATCATTTTAACTGGGAGATCAACCACCTAGATTCATCTTGATTTTAGTTGAAAAATTTCGAAGTATCGGAATTCGGCGAAATTCGTGGGCAAAATTGGTTTGCCAAGAGAAATTGTTGGTGGCTGATGGTTGGATCATCAAGATTGGTGAAGAGTTTCATTCGCCAACAGAAATCGTCGATGGTCGGATTAGTGAGATTGGCAAAGGGTTCGATTCGACCAAAGGAAACCCTCGATCGCTGATGGTCAGGTTGGCGAAATTGGCGAGGTGTTTTGTTCATCCAAGTGAAGTTGTCGATTGCCGATGAAAGGGAAAAAGGATGACACGTGAGCATCCATGCGTCATGCCACGTCAACTTCCAAGTGTCATGCCACGTTAGTTGGGTTGCCACATCATCATCCATGTGTCATGCCACGTCAACATCCACGTGTCATGCCACGTTAGCCAAGAAATAACCGATCGTTGATGATTGAGGTTTTGCAAAATTGTGAACAAGTTTGGTTTGCCAAGGAAAATCGTCGATTACCGATGATTGGGGTTTGAGGAAATCTATGAACAAGTTTAGTTCGCTAAGGAAATCGTTGATCATTGATGGAGCGATTGGGGCTCGGCGAAATTTGCAAAGAAGTTTGATTTGTGAAGGAAAATCGTCGATCGTCGATCACTATGGAGTTTAGAATCAACGGTCCTGATTGCTTTTTTAGTTGGCGATCAATGGTGGAGATTCATCTACGGGCCTGGAGAAAGTTTAATGGAGTAACGACTGAGATTACTCTCGAGTTTGTGATCGACGACTCAGATTAAAAGACTGTTATAATAGTAAACAACCAATTTTCTACGAAATTTTTAAAATTTTCAAGGTCTTGAACTTGTAGGGGCATTTTGAGGCACTAAATGACATTTTAAGGTAGTCAGAATCGAGAGAACTATGTACCCGTGGTACACACAATCTCTACTGCTTAAAATGAAAAAGCTCAGTGAGAGCTTTCCAACGATTTTGACCACAAATCCGTTCTTGTATGTGAAAGTTACAACTGAAATAGTACAAAGTATATTTTGGTACCAGTTTACTTCTAGTGGGCATAACTCCTTGCGCAGAGGTCCGTTTGGGGGACAGGAGCAGTTTGTGGAAATCTCATGGACCATGGAAGACAACCATGGAATTAGATTTAGAATCTGGGTACATAAAATTGTACAGGAAGAGAATGAAGACACCTATAGCATAAATGGCTAAAAATGGGAAAATAGTCTAAACTTCTTCGGACCATAACTTTCAGCTCAGAGCTCATATTTGGGAAAACAAATAGTTGTTGGAAAGGTCCCGAGGAGGAGAAACTATCTATCAATCCAGAATTTTGAGTTGAGCACTACATTTTTCTTTGAGAAGAATAAAATAATTTTGCAATAGTGAAAACAAAGCAATAAGTGGAAATTACAACTTGTGAATTTTGTAACTTTTCGCTCAGAACTCAGAATGAGGCACGAGTACAACTATTGGAGTGATGTTTCAAAGAGGAACGTGTCTAAGGAATCAGATTTTGACTTGGTGTATTGTGTTCTTCGTAAATTGAGATGAAGAATAATCTGCATTCTAATTAATGAAATGTTTTATAGTATGTATGTTCTAACAATAATTATTACATGCACATTTCTTGCAAAATAAGAGATATATGAAAGTAATTTTGGTTCTTATATGAGGATTGGAATTATGGAAGATGCCCAAGGATCTTACAGCCATGAGGAGGTCAGAGGTTTTCATGTCAGCATGGTAAATGTTGAGACAAAGTCTAATGGAAGAAGAGGCAGGTAGGAGCTTGTAACTATGAGAAGCCTGCAGAGAGAAGTGCAGAGATATAGGACAGATAATGAGAAGATTATGAAAGTTCAGGAGGAGATACTTCAGAGCCGGAATATGTTGTAGAGGCAAGCCAATAAAGACTTTGGCACAAAGCAAGCAGCTAGTGCTAGACAAGTGATAACATTCATATCCCATAGCAGAAGGGATGATCATGGGAATAGCAGAAAAATAAGAAGCATGAGCAGGCGCCATCATTCTCCAAGGAAATCCATTAAGAGAGCTCATGCAAGTTCAGGGCTAGGGAGCAACCCAAGTGTGTCTCCTATTAGGAGACAGAGGAGAAGGCCTGGGTTAGACATCTTGCAAGGTGAATAGGAAAGACTTCTGCATCCTTTATCTGGAAACCGCCCTCGATGTCGTAGATGGGATCTCCATCAAAACTACAACAACCAATATCCCATCCACGCTTTCAGACACATGAAATCATTAATATGATTGTCAACTGTATTTGAGGGTTGCTCCACGAATTTACCTGCATCATTGGAACTGATTACCTCTTTGCAAGGCTTGGCGACTTCATCTTCCTTTAGAGGGAAAATAGGCACCAATGCTTCGTCTAGTCGTTCAACATGAGAAACTTCATCGAGATCTTCTTGGCAACTTTCTTCATAGATCTGTTATTCAAGCATTTCTTCATCCGCAAGGGCTTGTCCTTCAGTAGGAGGTGCTTCACTAAATTGTTCTTCAGTAGATTCTTGAAGTAACTTCTTCATAAGACTCATCATACTCTCGACAACTTTATTAACAACTTTTTTCTCTTCTATCTGCAAAAGTGTCTTCGTGATACGGTAAGTTCTAGGAAATGGCTCATCTCGAGAGTCGTGCAAGTCCCATGGTGCTATAATTCCATTATCTGAAATAACACTTAAATGGAGTCGCTAGATGAGCTCAAGGCTGATTGTAGATGGAGAGGGTATCTTCCCTTAATGGAGTCGCCGGATAAACTTATATGAAGTTCATCAAAAGTTAATAAGAGGGTAATTCCTTTAATGGAGTCGCCAAGCAAGCTTGGGGTAAAGGCTTTGAGGCAAAAGCTTGACAAATGTTGTTTTGGGCTCAGAAAGGATTCAAAATCCTCCCCGACAACGCATCCAAAAATGTTATCGCACAATTTGTAGTTGGGGCAATGCCTAACCCAACCAACAAATGTGGGACACAACTGGGGACACCTATCACTGTCACCTCAATAGATATCTTCCTCATTTTAGTAATGGACGAGTCCAACACAAGGGAGGCTTCCCGGGTGACCCTCTACTGGACTAGTATAAGCCACCCAAGTGACCACAACAGGCATTGAAAGTCCACATCACAACATCGGGGAAGCGTGAGTACTCTAGCTGTCTTTGTCGACTTTCGGAAGCAGGCTTAAAGGCTACTAGTCTATCTGGAGCCCCAAGGTTCGAGACCTCATCTTCCCAAGCAGGCATTTGGATTGGTACTGACGTACACCAAGCATCTCAAAGGATGAGATAGATTCCCTCCACAACAACCAGGTACAACCCCAGTCATTGAAGTCCAATCCCACCACACCATCGAGGAACAATACTCTAGCCATTCTTCGGGACTTTAGCATCACAACTCCCTTACAAGGCATAATAATTACTGACATAAGTAGTAGATTGAGTTGTCCCAACCCATAACATGTTAATTATAATATTCTACTTCGTGGTTATGGGCTTTTTAACCCCTAGATTTTCACCCTTGAAAATATTGAGGGTTAAGAGTCAGCATGCACTATTTTGGCTGACGTTCTGAGATTCTCCTAGAGTTTAGCACTTGTGTTGAGTAAGAGGTTGGTTCCCTTTAGAGATAGGTATATGATCGGTACATGGTTGTTTTGTTCAGAGGTAGAGTTAACTTGGTTTCCCATGCATTTTGAGAGAGATGTCTACATACAGTAGGTGTTGCTACTTTCTAGGAGACATGGTTTGAGTGGGTCTCTTGACAGTTTGGAGCAGTTCTGAGCATACAACGATGGTCCTTGCATGATTGTAGGCCCGATAGCACTTTTCCAAGCGACATGCAAGAATATCTATTTTTAGCAGTTTGAGCTTCATGCCCCAGATTCAGATCCCGAGCACATATTATTGATCCTTGAGATGTTCTGAGTCTTTTGGACCTTTTTCGGGATGATTTGGCACAAATTTCTATTTTTAGCAGGTTGAGCACCAGAGCTCGCATGTCGATTCTGATTGCGGATTCAGATTCCTTGCAGAAAATCGAATCCAATGAGTATAATATCCTAGACATGCGAGGACTTTCTATTTTTCGCAGTGTCTATTTTTAGCAGTAGACACATGATGGTGGTCTCCTAGTCATTTCGATCATTCGTGGAGAGTTTGGGTTAGTTTCGAGAAGTTTCAAATTTTTGGGATTGGATGGCTATTTTTGGAAATTTCTATTTTTAGTAGTCGTCGTCATCTCCAGCAGTGACAAGTGGCAGGCTCAGATTTTGACATGTGGCAGAATATCGGGATGATGTGGCATCTACATGGCATCATTGACCAAAGGTGCATTTTCCAAGGATTATGTATTAAATGAGAATTAATTAAGCTAAAGAGGTGGTGTATAGGTGAGGTGGCATTGTCTGGAGAAAGTTTAGTCACTCGGGGCTAATTTTTCTCACTCTATTCCTCTCACTTTCCATATAAACAGTTTTTAAAAATTCTCCTTAAATTGCTTTTAAACGCTAATTTCCTAAAAAATAGAGAACCCCTAAAAATAGGGCGAAATTCCTCAATCAAGGCATAATTTTCTCGTTAACTTTTCCCAAGTCACCATATCTTCACTTTCCATGCATCAATTTTCAAAAATTCGCCTTAAAGCTTTTAAATGCAAATTTCCTAAAAGTTAGGAAAATCCCTAAAAAATAGGGCGAATTTCCCCTTGGCTAAAACTCACTCATTACTTGGCCAATTTTAGCATTTAAACATGCATTTAATTCATAATTTATTCCCCCATGCGTTAACTCTCCTATTCTTCACATGAGTCAACTCTCTCTCCCTTCCCGATGCACTTCTCCTACTCCCTCTCCTTCTCTCATGCGCCGTACTCTCTCTATCCTTGGTAATTGCGCCTACTCCCCTATATATTGGATGGTCTTCATTGGTTATTGGTCGGATATTGCAGCAACTAGCATAGTTTCTCTCTCTCATTCTTAGTCTAGTTACTCTTCTTTGAGCAAAGTGATCATTGTACCGGTTGTGGACTTGTCAATTGTGACATAACCAACCCTCTTGCAAGCTTATCAATAATTGTTTTTTGTGTTTGTGTTCTAACCTTATTTCTTGATGGTATTTTGTGAATTTTGCACATAGATTAGTATCTTTTCCTTGCTGTTCATTGTGGTTTATGTTGATCTTTTGAGCAGCTTTCTTTCTATCTCTTTCTCTCTTTATTTGTGCTAACCCTGCAGGATCCCTCCAAGCAAAAAATAACGGTTTTTGCCCTTGTTTTGGACTGTTTTAACACGCTGTCCCGAACATATCAGCGACTATTTTTCGTCAATGAATGCAGAAAAACAGACTTAGGACAGCGGCAAATCACCCTTGGGACTCCCCCCTGAGGCTAACAAGCACTAGCCCAAACGGAGAGGGGTCTAGCTTGTAACAATTTGGGGCTTTTCTCCTTGAATTAGCCAAGTTTTCATCGTTGTTATAACAGGTTTATCAGCTCATTTGGAAAGTGGAAATTTGTGCTAACAAGGCTCTCAAGAGATCATCAAATAAACCGGCCCTCTCAGCCCACTAGTGGATAACCTGAAAATGACCACCTCACAACATGCAATCACTGCATTAGTCATAATATCAATATTTCAAAGAAATAATCCACATGCTAGCTCTCGCATGTCATCACGAGATTACAACATTATTGTCATCATCACATGCTCATGCATGTCATTAGAAAACATCATGGTATAAAGATTTCCATGCAATTACATGATGTCATCACATCAGGAGATACTATCATAAGAAATATAACCTCCACATATCTTTATCAAAGATATAACATTGCATCAACATAGTAGATGGAACCACATGTTATCATAACATCATAGCATAACATCATGAAAATTATAGTCATTTCAACACATATCACATGCAAGGTAAATACATATCACGATTTATAAAAAAAAATCAAATTTACTAGCATGCATAATTGCATAGTGAATACTAGCTTTTATCTCTAAAGTATGAATTATCGTCAAAACATCCATCTAGCCCATGGATCTAATGGGTTAAGTTTATCAGCCTGGACTGGACTGGCTCATTAATACTATGAGTGTGACGTTCTCATCAAGATATCAATCATTTCCTTTTCTTTCAACAAGAAGGATACCAATCATTTCCTCTTCTTTCAACAAGAAGGTTGACAATTTAGGGAATATGTATAATCACTCGATCGATATGCTAAGGTTATCTTTCCTATTTCCTTGAGCATTATTCTTATGTAGGTGAGAATTTAATTAGTTTACGTGCTAAGGCATAAAGCCACTCAATTATGCAAAGACTCCTAGCAAGTTTCACCATTCAAACAGTCACATGCAATTAAATCCAACCCTTTACCACTGGATATATAAGCCAGAATGTTAAGAAAAATTGATGACATAAATGCCTCATTGGGCTCTCAAGAAAACTCCAACTCTCAGTTGCAAAAATTTCAATACCTAAATGATATCGAATGTTGTCTTTCATTTTTGCTTGAATACTGATTTCCAACCTGCTTTTTTTGCAACTGAATTCCAAAAATAAACTAAGGTTGTTTGTACTTCCATTAACCAACCACTGGCTATAACATTTTCTTGATAGCTATTTTATATGACCTTAGCAACAAGAAATCTACCCTTTATTTCTTTCATACTGTTACCCCCCCAACCTAGGGGTAACTAAGGAGATGATGTCTTGAGCCGTGCAGGTAGAAGACATGGAGTGCTGAGAGCCAGATGACAAGCTGAGCCCACATTGAGCAGACATAGCCCCTCCTTTCCACCACACATCACCATTCATCGTCAACAGCGTAGCAACATCCGACATACCAACATGGCCCAGAAAGGACAACACGTCTTGCTTCATGAGGTAAGAAGTCCAGTCTCATGGTAAGTGTCACTTTAATAATTGAAGCATTTGAACATGTTGCAAAAGGTCCTTTCTTGATTATGAAAAAGTTTGCTTGGAAATTATACCTTTTTCCTTACTTCACCTTGGTGGTTGACATGGTTTCCTAGTAAGTGGGTCACCCTCGGGAAAAGGCTTGCTACTGGGTGGTCTCCTTGAAGGATCATTGTACCATTCCCACTCATACTTTACCACTTTCCACACTTCTTCCCCTCCGTTTCCTCATCTCTTGGGTTTTTGGGCTCATTGACCCCAACAAGGCTTTGTACCTCATTTCATGGGAAGAAGGGGTTGAAGGCCTAGAGGTGTTGTAGCTGGAAAAAGTTAAAATCCATACCTTATCCTTCTAGATGCTCGCCCTATGGTCTCGAGAGCAATGAAACGCTTCTCCATAAAAAAATGAAGGACCTTTTAAAAAAAAGAAAACAAATAATAAATAAATGTCCCGCTTGATGGGGGAATGCATTTGCGGTGTGCTTTAATTTCCAGTGCATATGGCACTCAATGTGTTTCTAACTTCAAGTGGCATTGCGGTGCTCTTTACTTTCCATTGGATTTAACACTCAATTTTCGGGCCATAATAAATGAAAGTCAATAAAGGGGTTGGAAAAATGTTGCATTGCAAACGAAGGATGCAACACACCCTCCACAAAGACACCCATAGATGAGACAATATGAGCCCTTGATATGTCAAGAACCCCATGCCCAAAAGTCGTACCCTTATCCACCTCATATTCACTACATGACTTAGAAAGGGTCTTCTTGGGAAAGATACTCCTTGACTTGGGGATTGGCCTACCCAGTAGGGTACCATGACAACCCACCCATACTTAAATTTGGCAAATTTTATAAGGCCTTTGAGCATTTGTTTAGTTTGAAAAGGGGGAATTTAATGCACATATTTGGGTGTTTTTTTATTAAATGTGTCTTACTTGGCATGATATACATGTGACTTGTGGACCCTTGGAGGGCGTACTTGTTTGTCTTTGCAAGACCTTGCGCGTGAAAGCTATTCATGGAGGAACTAGGCCAGTTGGACCTCCATAAGCGTTGGAAGCCCATTGGTTGGATGTAGCACCACACTCATTGGAGGCCTTAGGAGATGAACCTTGCGCTTGGAAAGGTGACTTTAGTACTTGAACAATGCTTGGAACCAAGAAGGAAGGATGCCGTCACCCTCCTATGCCCAAACGTCCCTCTTGGGAGGCATGGCGTCACATTTTTGATTGAATGTTTGGCATGTTTGGCACATTTGGTGATGTTGTGGGCTTGAAGCCCCACTCTATTGCTTGATTTGGATGATGTGGCACTCTTCTAGCTTGACGTCCTAGCCTTTGGAGGCTTTTCCATCGCAAGTGCCACCTTGGAGAGAAATTTTATGGGCTAACATCCCATCTTTTTGTTATTTTTGGTCATTTGTATGCCTATGTGGCAAAAAGGCCAGATGTCTTGTCAATTTAGCATTGTAACTTAGGTTTTAGACCTAAAATCTTGGATTTAATTGTAAAGTGGACAAAATAGGGCTTGGTTTTCCTCATATAAATATGACGCAAGTCACTTGTCACAAATCATAACTCATCACTTGATAAATCTCTCTTGGACTGAAATTTTGGCCTCTTTGGGCAATTCACTATCTCTTTTCTCTTGTGCAAATTGGATGGAATACTTGTCTATTGGTGGAGTAAAGGCTAGCGATTTCTTTTGGATGCTTCTTCTTGGAAAATCGTTGGAATATCTTTGGTAAGTAAGAGTTTTGCACGCTATTTCTTGGATTAGGTAAGGAATTTCTGTAATTTTGTATTTTCTTCTTAATTTCAAGATCATATTATCAAACCCTAGGAGGAGTATAAGGGCTTACACCCCTTGAGTAGAAAAGTGAGTAAAGAGTGATAAAATAGTGAGTTTGTTGCAACCCTATTGGCTGTAGCTAAATGTTTATTACAACAACTAGATCACTTGGCAAAACAAGACGCCCTTAGGGCACAAGATAGCTTAAAGCATGTAGAATCAAATTCCCAAATTGAACAATTCAATCTCCTTGATATCACGTTTAGCAATGCATAATATTTAATCGCTAATGCAAAAGGATTAGTGACTTATCTATTGGGTAATGGGGTCTCTTGTTTATGAGCTAAGGTTTATTACTCCTCTAGGGGTGTAAGCGCTTTTACTTCTTAGAGTAATAAAAAATTAGCACAGTAAATCTAAAAGGGTGTAATCCCTTTTACTCTTTGTAGCAACCTTTGCAAATAGTCTTTTCAATGACAACAAAGATAAATCTTGATGGAGGGTGTATGCCCTTATACTCCTTCAAGGGTTTTGACAAATTAACCTTGAAATCTAGAAGAAAAACTTACAATTGCAGAAATTTCTTACCTAATGCAAGAGATAGCATGAAAAACCCTTATCAAGCATATTCCACCACAGTTGCTAAGAAACAAGCATCCAAGAGATAGTGCTAGCCTTTTTCCTCCAATAGACAAGTATTCTATCCAAAATGCACCAAAGAAGAGAGATAGAATTTCCCAAGCAGGGTGAAAATTTCAGCCAACAATGTTATGTAATTCTCAAGTGAGGATGATAAAATGAAAGTGAGGTGACCTCTATTTATATGAGGTCACCTAAAAAAAATTTGTCCACTTTAAAATGTCAACAACAAATAAGGAGGCATGTTATCCCCATTTCCTAGGGATAACTAAGGAGATAATGTTTTGAGGCCCTCAGGTTGCAGACATGGAGTACCAAGAGGTAGATGGATGACAACGTCCACTTGCATAGACAGAGGCCCGCCTCACCACCACAGATCTCAGGTTCTTCACGAGGGTATCGACCAGATCAGTTGGCTTCCAGAATACATTGGCTCTTGCTCCATGAGGTACAAGCCATAAATCATGGTAAGTGTCATTTCAATATTTGAGGCATTTGAGTTTGTTGCATTTGAAACTGCTTTTGATTATGTAACGTTTGCTTGGAAATTATGCTCTTTGCCCTGTTTCACTTTGGTGGTTGACATTGCGCCCTAGTAAGTGGTCACCCTTAGGGATAGTATTGCTACAGGGAGGTCCCCTTGACAGGTCATCGTACCATTCCCGACCATACTTGCCACTTTCCACACTTCATCCCCTCATCTCCTTATCTTTTGGGATTTTTGGGTGTACTGACCCATGAAGGGTCTGTCCCTCATTTCATGGGAAGAAGGGGCTGAAGGCCCAGAGGGATGTAGCTGGCAAAAGGTAAAAACCATATTATTAACCTTCTAGATGCTTGCCTAAAGAGGTCTCGAGAATAATGAAATGCTTCTCTTAAAAAATCAAAGACCTGCAAAATAAAAATTCACATTATATAAATGTCCCATTGGTTGAGGTGTGTACACGCATGCGGTGTCCCTTTCTTTCCATGCATATGACACTCTGTGTACCTCTAGCTTCAAGTGACTCTGTGGTACTGCCCCCCAAGTAATTGATTAACCCTGAGTACTCAGTGTTTGGACCTTAATTAATTAATGGCAATAAATGGGCTTGGAAAAAAGATGCGTTGAAAATGAAGGTGCAACACACCCTTTACAAAGGCACCCATAAATGAGACACTACGATTACTTGTATGTCATGAACCCCATGCCCAAGATTCTTTCCCCCATTCATATCATCTTCTCCATGACTTAGAGAGGGGTTCTACTTGGGAAACACTCCTAAACTTAAGGTATGATTAACCAAATAGGTCACTTTGTCAACCCTCCTATACCCAAACTTGGAAAATTGCATAGGGTCTTTGAGCACTGGTTTAGTTTGATGAGGTGGTTTTCGATGCACATGCTTAGGTGGATCTTTTATTGATATGCTTTACTTATCATTATGCATTTGACTTGAGATTCTTGGAGGGTGTATTCATTGTCTTTGTAGGACCTAGTTGGTGGACAGATTCGAAAGAACAAGCCTATCTTGGCTTCCTCAAGGCTTGTTATCCCCTATCCCAAGGATAACTAAGGAGATTATGTCTTGAGGCCCACAGGTCCTAGACATGGAGTACTGAGAGCCATATTGACTTGACCTGGGCCCTGAAGGGCCCATCCTTCTTCTTTAGCGCCTCCATTCTGTTAGCAACAACAACATCCATCCCATCGACCATGGTTCTGGAGTAGTAGTGGGTCTTGCTCCATGAGGTAATGAGTCTGGGTATCATGGTATGTGTCACTCTGATTCTCAAAGCATTTGAATATGTGCATTTAATTCTCTTTTGCTTCATGATGTGTGCTTGGACTTTATGCCTTTTGACTTGTCCATACCTAGGGGGGATGACGAAATGCCCTAGCAAGTTGGTTCCCTTAGGAGTGAGTTGCCACTGGGTGGGTTTATGAAAGGTCATTGTCCATTCCTACCATACTTATCACTTTTAGTTATTTTCCCTCTCATCTGTCCCCTACATTGGTTCGGGCATTGGGTTTGCCAAGCTAGTAAGGGTTGTACCTTGCCTTGTGGGAAGAAGGGGCTAAAGGTCCATAGGGTAAAAGTAGCTGGCAAAAGTTAAAAGCCAAAGATCAAAACCTTGAGATGCTTTGCCCAGGGATCCCTGAGAAAGCAATAAAAGAAAGGATCCACAAAAAGATAAAACTCAAGACCTAGTTAGTGGATAGGGGGTCTCATCACGAGCCAACCTATTAGGTCCATGGGCATGTAGCGGTATGACACTACTATTCATTTGGTCACCACAGCAGGGTAGTGGTTCTTGGCGGCATAGCCAAGAGAAAGGGGGTCTCATCACGAGCCAACCTATTAGGTCCATGGGCATGTAGCGGTATGACACTACTATTCATCTGGTCACCACACCAGGGTAGTGGCTCTTGGCGGCATAGCCAAGAGAAAGGGGGTCTCATCTTCGTAAAATGCTTGTGGGTAATGCTGTCACCACTAGTCACCATGCCCGGGCAGTGTCCCCCAACTATTCTCTTGAAAGAAAAAACAATAAGATAAAAAGTAAGAAGGCATTGAATGGGCTAAGAAACAATTGCATCCATGACAAGGTGCAACTCACCCTCTTCAGAGGCACCCACAGGTAAGACCTACATTTCCTTGTCATCACTGCACCCCTTACCCAAACACCTCCCACACCATCTCATGCACTTACATGACCTAGATTGGTCTTCACCTGGAAACACCCCACACCTATGTTGAATTAGCCCAATAGGATGTCCTGGAATCCTCTCCAAACCTGGCTTGTAGAATAGCATGTCTTTGAGCACTTGTCTAGGAAAATGGGGGTTTTATGCACATGTTTGGGTAACTTGATTATTAGATGTGATTGACATTGCTGTGATCCCTGTGACTTATGAACCCATGGAGGGCGTACTTGTTGATTGATGTAGGACCACACCCGACAGACAGGTACATATGGGGAGATGATTAGCTTGGACCTCCATAGGGCTAAAAGCCCACTAGATGGATGCTGAGACCCTAGCCAGGGGTAGACATATACCAGAGGCTTGCACCAGAGAGAGAGAGAGGAGGACGTTCCACCAGAGACAGCGTGATAGGCCTAGACCGTGGGGGGTCTTGCCTTTCCCCTTGAACGCTGGCCTTGAAAGGCCCATAACATCACCTTTGTGACCCTTGACATCACCCAACGTCAGATGGACATGATGGAGGTAGTTGTGTGCCAAGTGGCACGTGTGGCATGATCCGGAGGCCTTGGAAGGCCTAATGTTTTGCTCCTGGAGGCCAACGTCTCACTTAGGAGGCCCAACGTCACCCTAGAAGGGCATGGCGTCACCTCTTTTGCATGTTTTAGGGTTTAATTTGTCAATTTTCTGTAAAAAACTGGATATTTTATGTAATTGGCCATGTCAACCTTTTTTGACCTAATTTGTAATTGAAGGTCATTTGGATTGTATAAATAAGGGAATAATCCCGTGTATTTTTTCATCTTTCTTTCACTCACACAAGTGAGGTCTGAAAGTCGACCTCTTTAAGGCTTATTGGCTGAAATTAAGCTGTGCGCAACTCTTGGAGGAGGCTTGTCTTGGTGTATTTTGGCATTTTCTTGGTGGAAAGTCTTCAACTAGGGCATATTGCTAGATTATTCTTGGTGAATGTAAGTGAAAATCTGCAATTCTTCTTTCTTTGAATGGTTATGGTATCTTTTACTTTGCATTTACTAAGATTATGAAATTGGTAGTGTAAAACCCTAAGAGATTAAGCACATGTTATTGTCCTTGTCTCAATAGCTATCCACCTACTAGATTTTGTTAGAAGACATATCCATTGAAGCATGTGCTAGAGCCCTACCTTTGTAGCACTCTAACATCATTGCTTGATCAAGCTTTTATTTATTTCAAGCTTGAGCTAAAGAAGAAGGAAAACCACTAGGGCCTAGGGTTACCTACTTACTAGTAGCTGTTTTCCTTTTAGAGTTTTGTGATTGAGGCCTTGGGTTACCAACACCTCAATCATATTCTCTCTTGTCTTTAGGTCAGACATTATCATTTGTTTCCTTCAAGATTGCTGCTGCAAAAAGTGACTCCATTAACCCTAAAGACACTGGTTTATACCTCATACTTGGTTGATTGATGAAAACAACCCCCAAACCATTTACCTCAAGCTATTTGCTAACTACTCCTAACCCTATATTAGACTAATCTACTAACATTCTTGCTGCTGTTACAAAAGTAAGCTACAGCCATATATTGCAGCAGTAAAAGCTCCTAAAAGCAATTGTTAAAGTTGATTTTTACATTGTCTTCTTAGCTTCTGACAAGTGCTATCATATTGCTAATTCTAGGTTACCATTTTGGGTCATTTTGAAGCTTATTCAAGGCTTGATTGTGAAGCTATTAATATATATACATTGCTGTTATAAGTTTCTGTTTGCTTCATCTTATACATCAAGTTATTGCTTTTATTAAAAGTCCAAGGTTTTATGAAGCTCTAACATCAATTGTTAGTTGCAAAATAGTGTTTTCTTGTTGTCTTGTTCTGGGCAGGGACACTTAAGCATATCTTTGTTTCATATTGTTAAACCTTTGGGACTTTCTGATCAATGTGACTTGTGAGAGGGGAACAACTTTTCTTGATACCATTCATTACCTTTGCCTTCTCAAACCCCCAGGTCACCAGGGACGCCTCCCCTAGGCTTTCACCCCTAATGAGAAAGAAGTGTTGTATTTAGGTGACAATGATAGGACAACCTCCTGTTACACCAATTTACTGTTCACTTGCCTTTGGCTTTTGGGCAAGTACAAATTGTGCAATAACAGGGCTTGAAGCCCATAGGATGGATACCATGGCCCACACACCGGACGATGATGGTAGCCTTTGGGGACCTGAGAGACAACTTGGAGGATCTATTCTAGCCCATTGCCAACCCAACATTTTGCTCTAGAGGCCAAAACATCACACTTGAGGAGGTTGACGTCACCCTAGGGCTAGAGTTTTGGTCGTGAAGGTTTTGACGATGGACATTTTGGCATGTTTTGATGGGAGAAGGCTTGGCTTGAAGGAGGAAACCCTAGCTCATGAGAGGGAGGCCCTAGAAGTCCCAACGACTTCCATTCTTTACTCCAACGACTTGCAAAAAGTGTCAAAACCTCACCCTTTAGAGGGATGACATTACATTAGGGTTTCTTATGTGCATTTTTAAAAGTTAAATTTGAATTTGATAATGTAAAGGGGCAAAGTAAGGATTGTTGACTCCTTACTTTGTGGTTACCCTAAAATTAAGTGGACAAACACTTTTAGGAGGATTTTTATAAATAGAGATCAATCTCTTGTCATTTTGATATAGTTCTCCCATTGTGAGAAGACTACTTGGCTGAAATTTGTGCCCTACTTTGGCAATTTTGTCTATCTCTCTTTGCCACTATCTATTATGATGATTTGTCTTGGCTATTGGATGAAGAAGTAGTGCGTTATCTTTCTTGGAGGCTATTTCTTGTTTTTATGGTGGATTTTTCTTGGTTAAAATGAGTTTATCTTGTTAATGCTTGAACTAGGTAAGGAATCTCTCTTGTTATAGCTTCTTTTCTTGGTTACAAGGTTAATTTGTTAAGATTTTTGGGGAGTATAAGTGCATGCATCCCCACTAAGCCCATCATAATTGTCTTGGAATCATTTGTTGCACAAAGGAATACTAGGAGAAGTAAAGGGTTACACCCTCCTAGGTTTTTCCTAGCTAGTTTTGCTTGTCTGGGGGAGTAAAATGGCTTACACCCCTAAGGAAATACCATAACTTAGCTCTTTCATTTTAAAGACTCCATAACCCAATAGTTAAAGGCACTATTCTCTTGCATTGGAGAAATAAAATCACTGCATTGGGATACGTAGAATCACGAGATATTGAAATTGTTTAAGTTGGCATCTTTTCTATATGCTTTAAGTTTGTCAAAACCTCTAGGGCGTCTAGATTGGTAAAACGAATCTTGAGCTATAGCTAATTAAAAGCTACAACCATTAGGGCTGCAACAAACCATCTTCTATTTTGATTCCAACTTGCAATTTAACTGTGGAAATATGCTAGTAAACCATTATTATCATTCTACTGCTAATTAGTGAACTTTTATGTCGGATTACTTGCTTGTTTTCGTGGTTAAAACTTGCTGTTGTAGCAAACCTACTCTGAAATCGTCTACTTGGATGTTACAAACCTACTCTGAAAACGTACAACCCTTTAATACCGCTAAATCTTGTGCTAAAGTGTTGGAAACAATCTACTTGTTTTATGTTTCACTTCCAAACAAATCTTTGATGCTTTAAGTGGTTTATTCTGCAGTAATTAGTTGTTTTCCTTGCTGATATATATTCTTGTTTATTGCTGTAATTAGGGACAACACACTTAACTTGCCTGTCCACTTAACTTTGAACTTGTATATATGTTTCTTTTTGTGTCTCGGGCAGGTGCAACTCTCTTCCGTAGGTACCCAAACACTTGGCAACCATAGACCATCTCCTAAACTCGTTACCAAGCCATTCTTCACCTAGTAACTTGAGTCTTGACCTATAGGGGTATCACTTCCATAACCTCACTTTCCACTTGATTTCCCGCTAGGGTCACCTTAGATAAACCCTCCCCTCGTTGTAGTGGAGGATAAATCCTACACGAGGAGGGAATCCCAGGTGACATTATCACCATCCCGTGGATTGGATCAGGCTTTGTCCAACCTACAATTTGTGCGATAACATTTTGGCGGCGTTGCTGGGGAGGATTTTTAATGCTCTTTCGTGCCCTAACGACACTTTGGAAAACTATCCTAGAGCCTTTCCCTAGATTGACTTGCGACTCCACCCGAGGGAAGTTTCCTCTCCCCTTTTCTTTGATGAATTTTCTAGGTTCATCTAGTGACTCCGCAACCCTAGAACCCACCTTTCCTTGATTACCCTTTCCATCCTTTGATGAGCCTTGAGCTCATCTGGTGACTCCATTGAGTTATTGTCCTAAGTGATGGAAGTATGTCTTTGTGGTGCTTCCACGAGGCATACAAGGCCTTGGATATCGAGGATGTTTATTGGTATTCGAACAAATGCTCGACAGATTGGCTTGAATCCATCCCAAAGTTTAATGGTGATCCTTCCTTGGTAATTGCACACATTGTCATGTTCACCCGAATTATCTTAGACTTAGATTGTGATCACGATGATGTAATAATAAGGTTGTTTCTCTTGTCACTTGAAGAGAAGTAGAGAGACCGGCTCAAACATTCTTGTAAGCCCAAAAATATATCTTCTCCAACGACCCTTGTCCAAGAATTTCTTAAGCATTGGGGTCCTAGAACTCATAATTTTGAAGATACTATTCAAGATCTCGAGGATGCCTTTCTATGTGCAAATCTTCCCTATGGTCTTATCATAGATTTGAAGGAGACCCTCCATCTAAAGTCCAACGAGATAACAATTTTAGAAAAAAGAGGATGATAGTAATAAGGAAAATTTCGAGTGCCTCAATGAAAATATACAGGAAGACAATGAGTTCTGTGAACAATTACTTGAGCACTGCCATAATAAGGACTTCCTGGTCAGGTTTTGTGTGTAGAGAAAATATGAATACAATGCTATCCTTCAAAATTATGGGAGGAAGCCTACACTGAACATGGTATGGGAGGTTGCCATTGCCTATTTCGGAGTAAAGTCACTGTGTGACGCTGTGACAAAGAAATACGGTTGCGAGGAGGGCTTTCCAACCAAAGATCGATCATTCTTGATGCTTGAAGAAGTCTTGAGACTCGTTGAAGTCCAAGATAAACTTTTTCTTAGAGAGAAGGTCCACAATGAAAGCTACCAAGAAGAAGAAGATCCTAGTGAAGATGAAGTGCTTGTGTTTGCCCTCCCCTTTAATGAAGACATCCAGTCTTTTGTTCCTCTTGTAAATCAAAAGAAGAGCATGGCAAGTTATAATCCTTTTGAAGACTTTGATGATACTTTATTCCATAATTTTGGAAATGAACAAGTGTTAGCAGAAGAGATCTATGGAATAAGTTGTCAAGAAGATCTCGATGAAGTTTTTCTTGCAAAAGGCCTAGATGAAACATTGATATCTACTTTCCCTTTTGAAGAAGATGAAGTTGTCCAGTCTCGTAAGGAGGTAATCAACTCCGATGATGCAATTGAATTCATGGAAAAGCCTCCAAATATAGTTGACGATCATATTGATGATTTATTCACATTGGCAGACGTGGATGGGATCCAGGTCATGTCATTTTTTATAAGGACCCTATCTACAACATCGAGGGTATCTCTCCAATAAAGAATTGTGAGCTGTCACCTTCAATGAGTTGGTTTTTATATTGGGATGATACAGGCATTTGGCTGCCTGATGATGATATGAGCACAAGTTGGTCTTGTTATCGCACGGTTTGTAGGAAAGGTCCAAGGGCTTGAGTCAGGGCTTGAAACCGGCGTAACAGGAGCTTCCCCACCCACTGTCACCTCGATGGGGGGCTCTTTCTATTTAGGAGGGCAAGTCCAAGGGAGACGTCC
>ML776549.1:2219180-2239647 GCA_009831015.1 Picea engelmannii
AGTCTGGCTGAGAAGAAGAAGATGGGTCCTCCAGGACCATGCTCAGGTCGCTCCTGCTCTCGGTACTCCATGTCTAGGACCATGTGGGCCTCGAGACATGATCTCCTAGTTATCCCTAGATATCGGGGATAACAGGTCTCATGTATCCGAGGATGACTTATTGCCGCTTGGTTATGACTACTCTCAACCATCCCTTGAGAGTTGTGATGAATATTCTTTCGGTGACTTGGATTTGTTCTATGAAGATTTCTAACCACCCTTGTGCTCAGATTTTGGTGGACACCAGGTTGTGGCCACCCCAGAGCAGTCTGGGGCTCACTCTACCAAACAAAAGTATTTTCAGATTGAGACTTTTGGCAGGGATTTGCAGATAAAGAAGTGACGTTTTCTAAGTCCTGGGAAGAGTTTTTCTTTGGACCTAAGGCTGTGCCTTACCCCATTTCCTCTTGTTTGGAAATTCATTAGGTTTTCTTGGGATCCCTTATCTCCTCTCAACGTTCAAGGAGCGGTGACATTTTGAGCAAAGATGAAGAACAAGCCCTTGCGGATGGAGAAATCATTGAAGAAAGTCATACTGATTCGTTGATGCTAGATCTTGCTGAAACATGTCATAGAGTAAATTCCTTATGCGCCATGATCACAGAGAAATACGGTTTCAGTGACGAAGAAGACTTCCATGAAATGCATCATGTTGAAGATCCACTTGAAGCGGCCCTGACTTTTGTTCTCCCTACACACAAAGACAAAGAGATGGTCAATTTCAGTCATATGGATGAGCCATCATCTATATATGGTATTCCTCTTCAAAGATGGATCGATTGAGCTTGTGGTTATTCTTTTGGGCAAGATTTCCAAGATGATCAAGCTTATGGTTGCTTTTTCCAGCAGGATTTCGTCCCTCCCACCCATCTCCATGAGTTTCATTTTATGATTGATTATATGTCTATTTATGCTCATGATTATTATGTGCGTGACTTATCCTTGTTGTATTACATAATTAAACATAGGGGGAGTCACTTTGATGAGATGATCAAGAGGTTGCAGTGGTTATATGACTTCACTTGACATCCCCTGACACTCGATCTCCATGGGCCATGGGCCCCAGGTAAGTAGGTGGGTCACCTTGCTTTCTTGCATTTGCATTTTGATTGCTCATGGTAGTTTAGTTGCATTTCATGTTTCATTTTTCTCTACTTGCATATTGTTTTCGTCATATTACATGCTTAGTTTAGAAATAAAAAAAAAAAATTTCAAATTTTTCTTTTATAGATTAGTTGTTATTTTTGAGTTTTAATTTTGATGTATATGGACGAAGGGTGATAGAACCACCCTAGATATTACAATTTTATGTTTCAGTGTAGGCACATGTCCACCAAGAGATGCTACGGTTCTTATGCACTCTACGTCGAGTACATGTCCCCAAGTAGTAACCAGATGTTATCCCCATTTCCTAGGGATAACAAAGGAGATGATATCTCGAGGCCCTCAGGTTGCAGACATGGAGTACCGAGAGGCAGATGGTTGACAACGTCCACTAGCACAGACAAGCCCGCCTCACCACCACAGATCTCAGGTTCATCATGAGGGTATCCACCACATCAGCTGGCTTCCAAAAGACATTGGGTCTTGCTCCATGAGGTACAAGCCAAGTATCATGGTAAGTGTCATTTCAATATTTGAGGCATTTGAGTTTGTTGCATTTGAAACTGCTTTTGATTATGTAATGTCTGCATGGCAATTATGCTCTTTGCCCTGTTTCACCTTGGTGGTTGACATTGCGCCCTAGTAAGAGGACACCCTTAGGGATAGGTTTTCTACTGGGAGGTCCCCTTGATAGGTCATTGTACCATTCCTGTCCATACTTGCCACTTTCCACACTTCATCTCCTCATCTCCTTATCTTTTGGGATTTTCGGGTGTACTGACCCAAGAAGAGATTGTCCCTCATTTCATGGGAAAAGGGGTTGAAGTCGCAGAGGGATGTAGCTGGCAAAAGATAAAAGCCATATTATTAACCTTCCAGTTGCTCGCCCAAAGAGGTCTTGGGAACAATAAAATACTTCTCTTAAAAAATCAAAGACCTGCAAAAGCAAAATTCACATTATATAAATGTCCCACTTGTTGAGGTGTGTACGCGCATGCGGTGTTCCTTTCTTTCCATGCATATGACACTCTGTGTACCTCTAGCTTCAAGTGACGCTGTGGTACTGCCCCCCAAGCTAATCGATTAACCCCTAGGGAGTACCCATTGTTTGGACCTTAATTAATTAATGGCGATAAATGGGCTTGGAAAAAGGATGCATTGAAAACGAAGGTGCAACACACCCTCTACAAAGGCACCTAGAAATGAGACACTACGATCCCTTGTATGTCACGAACCTTATGCCCAAGATTCTTTCCCCCATTCATATCATCTTCTCCACATGACTTAGAGAGGGGTTCCTCTTGGGAGACATTCCTAAACTTAAGGTATGATTCTCCCAATAGGTCGCTTTGTCAACCCTCCCATACCTAAACTTGGAAAATTGCATAGGGTCTTTGAGTGCTTCTTTAGTTTGATGAGGTGGTTTTTGATGCACATGCTTAGGTGGATCTTTTATTGATTTGGTTTACTTGTCATGATGCATTTGACTTGAGATCCTTGGAGGGCGTATTCATTGTCTTTGCATGACCTACTTGGTGGACAAATTCGAAAAAACAAACCTAGCTTGGGCTTCCTTGGGGCTTGAAGCCCATAGGTTGGATACCATGGCCCACACACCGGACGATGATGGTAGCCATTGGAGGCCTGAGAGACACCTTGGAGGATCTATCCTAGCCCATTGCCATCCCCACGTTTTGCTCTTGAGGCCAAAACATCACACTTGAGGAGCTTGACATCACCCTAGGGCTAGGGTTTTGGTGGTGAAGGTTTTGATGATGGACACTTGGCACGCTTTGATGGGAGAAGGCTTTGCTTGAAGGAGGAAAGCCTAGCGCATGAGAGGGAGCCCTAGAAGGCCCAACAACTTACATTCTTTACTCCAACGATTTGCAAAAAGTGTCAAAACGTCACCCTTCAGAGGGATGAACGTCACATTAGGGTTTCTTATGTGTATTTTTTAAAAGTCAAATTTGAATTTCAGAATGTAAAACAACAAAGTAAGTGTTGTTGACCCCTTTGTGGTTACCCTAAACTTAAGTGGACAAACACTTTTAAGAGTATTTATATAAATAGAGATCAAACTCTTGTCATTTGATGTAGCTCTCCCATTGTGAGAAGACTACTTGGCTGAAATTTGCGCCCTACTTGGGAAATTTTGTCTATCTCTCTTTGCTACTATCTCTTGTGATGATTTGTCTTGGCTATTGGATGAAGAAGTAAGACACTATCTTTCTTGGAGGCTATTTCTTGTTTTTATGGTGGATTTTTCTTGGTTAAAAAGAGTTTATCTTGTTAATGCTTGAACAAGGTAAGGAATCTCTCTTGTTATTGCTTCTTTTCTTGGTTACAAGGTTAATTTGTTAAGATTTTTGGGGAGTATAAGTGGATACAACCCCACTAAGCCCATCATAATTGATTTGGAATAATTTGTTGCATAGAGGAATACTAGGAGAAGTAAAGGGTTACACCCTCCTAGGTTTTTCCTAGCTAGTTTTGCTTTCTTTGGGGAGTAAAAGGGCTTACACCCCCAAGGAAATATCATAACTTAGCTCTTTCATTTTAAAGACTCTATAACCCAATAGTTAAAGGCACCAATCTCTTGCATTGGAGAAATAAAATCACTGCATTGGGATACGTAGAATCCCGAGATATTGAAATTGTTTAAGTTGGGATTGTTTCTGTATGCTTTAAGCTTGTCAAAGCCTCTAGGGCGTCTAGATTGGTCAAGTGGATCTTGAGCTATAGCTAATTAAAAGCTACAACCATTAGGTCTGCAACAAACCATCTTCCATTTTGATTTTAACTTGCAATTTAACCGTGGAAATATGCTAGTAAAGTGAACTTTTTTGTCGCATTACTTGCTTGTTTTCATAGTTAAAACTTGTTGCTGTAGCAAACCTACTCTGAAATCGTCTACTTGGATGTTACAAACCTACTCTGAAAACATCATATAACATTCCTCTAATACTGCTAAAGCTTGTGCTAAAGTGTTGGAAACAATTTACTTGTTTTATATTTCACTTCCAAACAAATCTTTGATGCTTTAAGTGGTTGAATCTGCAGTAATTAGTTGTTTTCCTTGCTGATATATATTCTTGTTTACTGCTGTAATTAGGGACAACAAGCTTAACTTTCTCATGCACTTAACTTTGAACTTGTATACATGTTTCTTCTTGTGTCTCGAGCAGGTACTACTCTCTTCTACAGGTACCCAAGCACTTGGCAACCATAGACCATCTCCGAAACTCGTTACCAAGCCATTCTTCACTTAGTAACTTGGCCTATAGGGGTATCACTTCCATAACCTCATTTTCCACTTCATTTCCCCCCTTGTGTAAGATTTATCCTTCACTAAAGTAAGGGGAGGGTTTATCTAAGGTGATAGTGGATAGACTCTCCCACCGTTATCACCATCTTGTGGATTGGGTCGGGCTTTTCCCAATCTACATTTTGTGCGATAACAAGGCTGACTTCCTCTATTTGCATTTACAATTGACAAAATTAAAATTTACATAAAATAAATCCCTAATGATGATGATGTCATGCTCTAAAAGGGTCATGTGGGGCTAAAGATGAGACGTTAAGTCTCGAATAACAAGTCGTTTGGCATCCAAACTTCGAGGCGATGTGTCATGTCATCATGTGCCAAAGTGTCAAGCAATGCATCTTCCTCCATCAAATCACATCACATCACCGCTAGAACCATCAAACACCATCGTAACCCCATCATCCAAGGTGATGTCAAGGACTAGGGTGTGATGTCCTAGGCCTCCCAAGGTCATTGTTCAGGTGCAAGGGGCCACAATGTGATCATCACATGCCATCCAAGTGCCTCCAAAAGCAATGTTCATCTTCTCAAGCTCTCAATGAGTGGGCGCATCATCCATCCCGTGGGCTTCCAGCCCCTATGAGGGTTTAAGTTTCTTAGCCCCTTCATGAAAAGCTTTCACCAGGCAAGGTCCTACAAAGACAAACAAGTACGCCCTCCACGGGTCCACAAGTCACATGTATCATTCCAAGTAAGCCATATTTAATAAAAGAACCACCCAAAGATGTGCATTAAATCCCCCCTTTTCAATTTAAACAAATGCTCAAAGACCTTATACAACTTGCCAAATTTAAGTATGGGAGGGTTGTTAGGGTGCTCTATTGGGTGGGTCAATCCCCAAGTCAAGGAGTGTTTCCCAAGAAAACCCTCTGTAAGTCATGTAAAAGAGTGTGAGGTGGATGGGGGTATGACTTTTTGGGCATGGGGTTTCTTGACATACAAGGTCTCGTATTGTCTCATTTATGGGTGCCTTTGTAGAGGGTGTGTTGCATTCTCGTTTGCAATGCAACATTTTTCCAAGCCCTTCATTTGCCATTAATTGATTATGGTCCAAAACATTGAGTGCTATGTGGAATGGAAAGTAAGGAGCACTTCAATGCCACTTGAAGCTAAGAACACATTGAGTGCCATGTCCAAGGAAAGTAAAAGACATCGCAAATGCATTCCTTCAAAAAGCGAGACATTTATTAATTATGTGTTTTTCTTTTTTACAGGTCCTTGAATTTTTGTTGAGAAGCATTTCATTGCTCTCAAGACCTTAGGGCGAGTATCGAGAGGATAATTATGGCTCTTATCCTTTTCCAGCTACAACTCCTCTAGGCCTTTAGCCCCTTCTTCCCATGAAATGAGGTACAATCCCTTCTTGGGGTCATTAAGCCCGAAAACCAAAAAGATGAGGAAATGGAGGGGAATAAGTGTGGAAAGTGGTGAATATGGATGGTAATGGTACGATGACCATTCAAGGGGACCCCCTAGTAGCAACCCTTTTCTCGAGGGTGAACCACTTACTAGGAAAGCATGTCAACTACCAAGGTGAAATGAGGCAAAGGCATAATTTCCAAGGAAAAGTTTTCAAAATCAAGAAAGGACCCTTTGCAACATGTTCAAATGCTTCAATTATTAAAATAACACTTACCAAGAGGCTGGACTTGTTACCTCATGAAGCAAGACCTACTGTCCTTTGTGGGCCAAGATGGTGTGGTGGACACTGCTCCTGTTGATCAGTGGCGATGTATGGTAAGAGGAGGGGCTCTGTCCACTCATTTGGATCTCGACACTCCATGTCTGCAACCTGCGAGCCTCGAGACATCATCTCCTTAGTTACCCCTAGAAATGAGGGGTAACACTCACAATAAATGGCATATAGTTCTGTTTCAACTACATCTGTTCTTGGATCAAGTATTGGTGGATACTTTAAAGATATAGAACGATCAAGTTTGAAATTCACAAACCCTATGAGAGTCTCAAAAATTTCTATAATTGTCGGCATAAGCACAAAATCAACATCCTTGGGGAACTTGTTGCAAACATGTGGTTTGAGCCACAAACTGTTTTGGCCAATAACTTCTGCCTAGTTGTAGATTCTTGTCACAAATTTAAATGTCTTAAGAAAATAATGTGTTCTAAACATGTAGGCCTTCCATTCTAGATTTAATCTTTGATAGTTGTAGACATGTTTGGGAGGAAAGTCTTATCTACAAGTAAACTATTTCCAGGGGAGATCAAATTCTTGCTCGTCTTGCCAATTATTTCTTCAACTTCTTGTTAAAAACTTTAATCTATCTTCCTTTATCCAACAAAGGTTCAAAAGCAAGAAGCGGAATATCCTTGAGATGATAGTACGTATTGTTATTTCCTTATGTGATTTTGATATGTGATACCTCATTGTAATAGTTTAATCTTGAGATCATGCTTGTTAAAATAACTTGACTTCTATAGTGTGGAGACTTTTAAAGGAGAGCATGATTTATGGAGTGTTGTTGAAGACCACTCTACCCTTCCTCTCCTCTATGCTATTCTGGCTGTTCTGATACATAAAAATAAGAATTGATTTCTGCTCAGAAGATGCTTCTAGTGATACATGTGCAAGCATGATCTTCCATGGCTAAGTGTGATGCTTGTACTTCCTTGTCTAAGCTGGCTCCCATACCTTCTCAGGGAAGTTACTTCTCAAGAATCTGATAGCCAATAATGTAAACGGGCTCATCAAAGGAGGGTGAGAATTTTATTTTAGGGTTTTGTTTCAAGAGACCTATGTGTGTTTGATAAGATCCATGCACGCCATCCTTGACAAATTCGGTTTGTAGGCTTAGGGTGAGAAGATTTCCAGTCTAAGAGAACAACTTGGAGTTCAGAGATTGATTGCCTTCACTTGATGCTTTCGTTAGAGAGTTCAATCAAGAGATTGAGAGTAGTTTGACTAGGTCCATCGATTACAATCTTATCTCGTACAATGCAACGAATGACAAGAACAATACACGCCAGTCGCCACCCATATACATAATTTAAAGCTAAATCTAGCAAATGCAAACACAGATTCCATACATCAAGCTAACACATTCTAAGGTTGATTATAGAGCAAAGGTCAATGCAGGCTTTTGGTATATCAAGAGAGTGTAAAACACAATATTTTTGACAAATTTAGTTACATTGGCATTTAAAGCTGTACCTATCAAACGCATATGCAGAATCCAGCCGCATTATTTAAATGGTGTAGGTTCTAATTAGGTGCCCTATATGAGCAAAGCATACAATGCATCATTCACCAGTGACAACCTTGCTAAATGAGTCTTGTTCAATTTTTTTGCATCAAACACAATCATACTAACTCAAACATAACATTTAAAATAGAAAAACAAACACGACATGCTACATAAGCTATTCAATCAGAATGTTCTAGACCCTTTCTTGCAATTGTCATCTATGATTCTTTTGACTAAACAATGCTTCTAAAAGCATTTGATCTATAACTAGTTTGGCAGTTGTGCTAACTGCTCGTGTAATTAGATATTTAATGTTGTTCACATTTCTTCACCCATCCCAATTCAACATCAATGCTACTTTTCGAATAGTCCTCATTATTACAGACTTTCATTTTGTATTCAATGTCAAAAGCAAATTATGATTTCAGTGTCTGATGTCAGTGGCTGCAATGCCTAAGATATAGCCTGATCATAATGTCTATTATCTGGAAGATAACTGAAACAACCTAGAATATTCCAATAATTCCCTATGAACCCTAATTGGTCTATAGGATACCTCCTAGAATCAAACTAAATAAATATTCAATTTTTTAAAGTTCTTTTCAATGATCAAACATCTTAATTTTAAAATTCCAAGCTCGTTGTGGTTATCATGCTATAAAATATCTTAGAGTTATAATTACAAATATTTATAGATTAGTAGGAAGATGTGTTTTTCGTCCTCTACATCTTGTGTTTTATACTATATACCTCCTCTTTCTCTTTTTAAGAGCCGAAGCAGCTATCAAAATCAAAACCTAAAAAGGAAAATAGACAAATTGTCCTGATAGGAATAAAGATTTCTCTACCGTAAAGAATGAGTAAGTTTCCTAAAGTTTCTATATCCCACGACAGATAAATTTGGACGTTGGTCCAATTGGATCTAGATGTTTCTACACTAAGAAGTAATCTATTTAGACTTATATTCTATGAGTTTGATTGCGTTCAACATAAGGTGCTCGAGAATTCAATCCCAGGGGAATTGAAACACTAGAATGCCACTAGGCCTTGGTTCCCTTGTTTTTGATTGACAAAGTACTATTAAGTTGTTCATCGGGGTTCCATTTTTGTGGTGTTCTAATTTCTGTGCCACCCAAATGGCATGTGGAAATGAACAAGGTCAATTGCAAGTCCTGAACGCATTTGATAGAAAACGTAATTCTCATACTTGACATCTAAGCCAAAAGAAGTACCCTCATACTTGGCATGTAGGCCAAAATAAATCCATGTTATATAGTGTAGGCATGCTTCTCGAAGCAACTTCCAACCAACGAAACAAACCAAAACTCTAAACAGGGCTTAGTTTACAAGGGCTTACAGTTACTCGCTTTGTATCATTATGGTCTTTTTTTTTCACTTTAAAAATGAGCATTGCGAGTACTTTTGTTGTTTCTTCAATTAAATTTAAAATACGGAGCAATGTCAATTGTTTTGCAAATCATCATAAAATACAAAGATTTGTGAAACTCGAGAATTGTATAAAACTAAAAGCTCTGAATGTAGACTTACAGTCCAACTGGAGAAATTGGCGTAGGATTTCTCTTAATCCACCATTCAAAACAGAGGCCATGGATAATATAATATTTACTCTCACATAAACAGATATAAGAAATGACAGGCTATAATGCTAAATAACATGGGAAATAATGAAATATTAATAGAAGGTAAATATCGAAAAATGCAAGAGTTTTAACCTAATTGTGAATCTATTTACCTTGTTAATTGATGAATATCGAGGTCGATCCCCGTGCAACTACGAAGGCCAAATTGTCGGCGACTACCAAGGGTCAAATAGCCATACCTGCTGCTTCTTGTCATTCCAGTGTTTGTGGTGCACTGGTGGAGCAAAGACTCAGTGTCGGAAAACATCTCGACAAGGATCAGCTTGTGGATTAGGGTGGCGTAAGAGTCGAGCGTGTGGTGGAAGTCGTGAAGCCTGGCGGACCATCAAAAGAACCAGAGAGTGACTCGAACGTTCGACCTGCAGTTCGTGATGATTCTAGGCCCATGAGATGGGGAGAGGTGGGGGATATTTGGTTCTGTTAATATATTCTCTATGCTAACATTATTGAGGAACCAAAACCCTAATTATACAAATAAGCTTCCACAAAAACACATTAACCAGTCGTTGTGTACTTGAGATTCTGCAATTACAGAAAAAATGAAACAATGGATAACCACGAAAAACACTCCAAATCTGTTATAAGTTGAATACACTTGCCTCCCTTGCCCATGGCAAGCAAGGGAGTAGAACTAACTCTCTCCCTTGACTCTACTATGCACCCGCAACCCTGATACAATGGTGAACGAGGGATGGATTGATACAAAAACTGTGAAAATTACTCTCACTTGCATCACTAGGACAATTTATCGCTGAAAATCGTTTTTGCAGTGTGCTAGTCGTTTGAGAGGTAGATCCGTGGAAGGTACTTTCCTTATGTCATTCCTAATCCCCTTGGATTGAATAACATGATCATTGATTCGATCGAGCCTAACATCATTTCACATGAAGTTGTAGATTTAGACTTGCTGGAATGCCTAGCTCAAAATCCCTAGGCATCGAACCGGTCACCTATCAACTCAGACATCGAACCAGAACCAGATCGACTTGGACCGGTGTGATTTCAACGACTCTGTTCAATAAGAAATACATTAAATAATTAAATTTTAATAAAAAGATTATTTTAAAGCTTTCAAACCATGATTCCAAACCATTAAAAGCAAAATATGGAAAGTTTACTCATCTATATGCCATGTAAGGGTGTATATATCAAAATGGCACAGAGTGCAATACATATTAGCAACAAAATACATAATCAGTGAGGCTCTAAATGGCCTCTACACTCCATAATGCCCAGGTAGACCCCTTCCTTGGGCATTGAATGGGAAGTTTCCTATGTTGGCCCTTGCAATTTTTGAAGTAGAGAAGCCTTTGGAAGAACAACAACAGAATAATGATGGTTGGGAATTCTTCAACACTTTGATTCCAGCTTAATACATTTCAACAATATAGAATCATAACTGAATAACAATAACCATGTAGATACATAAGCATGCACATCAACAACACAAATACCCTGGGGAAACCCTTTACAGGGAGAAAAACCCTTTACAGGGAGAAAAACCCTAGAAAATGATCTTCCTTTATTGCATTAATAATGTATGATCACTTACAAATATCCACCATGAAAAATCTGCTCTTAAATGAGCTTGCCAAGACGACTTAGACCAGACTGTAAGACCTTGTAGAAGAAGAGAGACTTGGCTGATATAATCTCTTGTTATTGACCAACACTGTCGAAAATACCATGCGCTGCCTGGGTGCTCCTTTGCTGTCCTTTACAGGACTGATATACATCCTCACCTAACAGGGATATACACAACCTTTCTTGACTGATATGTTGCCCTTTTTCTTGATTGATATGTTGTCCTTTCTTTGACTATTATGCTGTCCTTTCTTGACTGATATGCTGTCCTTTTTTTGTTGATATGCTGTCCTTTTTTTACTGGAATATACGCTGCCTTTTTGTGACTATTATGCTACCTCACTTAACAATCTTACTCTGCATAACAAGACTTGCTGCTCACCCACACGCTCCAAAACCTTGTATGTAGAATGAGGGTCGACCTCTTCATATAAAGGCATGGAGAGGTGAAGGAGGAAGGCTCGAATTAGAAGCTTGAATGCATGCTTTCCTAACTCAACTTTACACTTCAGAAAAGAGACCTTGGACATGAGTTCAAGAATAGAACTTGACTTGAGAGATCAGTTACAACTCGTCCTTGACTTGACAATGCATGCGAAGTAACTCAACATGCACATGTCATGCATGCATGTCATACATGCAACATGCAACTAGACTATTGAAATATTGTAATTGTGAAGAATACTCTATTTATGATTGAGTTATTTTCTTATAGATCAAATCCGCTTTTGTGGATTGATCATGTCGGGCTTTGTATAAGACCATATCCCCTTTTGTGGATTGGTCAAACCATGGTTATATGGTGTTGATTGTAAAGTTGGCCCCTAGGGCTAATTAAAGTTGTTTTAACCACTAGTTGGAGAAGTTGGCCCTACTTGATGAAAGGACATAACCCTAGCGCCTCCCAGCCAGTATAAATAAGTGAGGAGGGCGCCTCATTCTCTCATTCACTCAAGTCACTCATCTCGTGTGCAAGTTTGGAGGTTGCTGAAGTTAGAAGGAGAAGAGAGAGGCACATGCTTAGTGTTGGATTTTCTTGGTGGTTTTGTCTTTGGTCTTGGCATTGTATTGACAATCTATATTACGGAAGTTTTTGCTGGGTTTTCTCCCCCATGAGGGTTTCCCAGGATAAAATGTTATGTACCTTGTGATTGTGTTTCTCTCAGTGATCCTATTTATGCTATTATTGTCTAGTAAATTGAAAAGAACTTAATAGCAACTCTAAATTTAACATGGTATTAGAGCTAAACTGAGTAGGGCATCTTTCATTGGGTAACCAAAAACGTCACTATCGCCGTACAAGAAAATTAGGGCTTTTTGTTGGAAGATTTTTTTTAACTAAAAACCATCTAGGGAAGTGCGCCCTAGCCTAGTGAACTCATTGGCAGGTTGAGCGCACCTTTTCAGTGGCGAGAGCCTCCGAAAAGTGAAACCCTAGTTTTTACTGGTACCAGAAAACGAGAAAACCAGGAAACCAGAACCAGTACAAGAAGTACCAGTCCAATTTTTCTCAGATCAAGTTTTGAGGGGTAAAACTTGGAATTTCTGAAAACAGACAGCGCCAGCCTACTCGCCTCAGCCTAGCGCATCTAGTCCTTGGATCAGAATTTAAAGATTTGAAGTTTGAAAAATTAGGGTTTCCTCATAAAACCCTAAGTTGCAGTTGCAGTTGAAGTACCGGTTGCAGTTTCAGTTGTAGTTGCAGTTGCAGTTGAAGTACCAGCTGCAGTTTCAGTTGTAGTTACAGTATCGGTATCAGTTGCAGTGCTAGTTCCTTCATACCAATTGCAGTACCAACACCAACCACAGTACTAGTTGCAGTGAAAGCTTTAGGACTGATTTTTATTGTCCTAGTACCGTAGCAAATCTACAGCTAACTTTGCAACACCCTTGAAGTTTTTTTTTAAAGGTTTGGTATCTATTACCGCTGCTACCGGATGGTGCCACTACTTGCAATTACTATCAGAGATATGTACTTACATATGATTAAACTATATCATTATTTAAAGGGTACTTGTAGGATCGTTTGTCTACGAAACAATCATAGATCCAAAAGAATCTCAGATCCAACACATTTAGAGGAATAATGCAACCCAGCTTTGATTATTGTGATATGCATCTATTTGTTATGACATTATGAACATCTAGGTTGTATGATGAAGTTATGACGTTTATACTAACCATTGGTCAAAGTTAAAGGCAAGGTATTAGATTGATTAAAAGCTGAGATAATATAGTTTATTCTCTAACACAGATTTCTGTCAAGATAGCATATTATCTTAATACAGAGGACAAGTTGAAGAAAACACTTGTTATCTTGAGTGTTTGAGATTCAGAAGAAAAGCAACAACACTCAATCTTGAGGACAAAGACTCTAGGTTCTAGGTTTGATTGATTAAGTTTATAAGATTCAAACTTGCACATGTCAAGTTTGATAGCTACCTCATAGTTGAGATAGCATACTTGGTAGCATGTGAGCATATTGAGATAAGTGCTTATTGTAATCATTTACCAGATATAACTAACATGTCTTCCAGGAGAACCTTCTTGTTTTGTCTCCAAGTTACCATGGAGGAATGATTGATCACAACACTAGAAGAGTGTTGCTCTTAGTGTTGTATTTCTTACTTTTAACCCTTGTTGTAGGCAGGTCACAAGTGATAACTCTAAAGGAGCCACTGTGACGATTGTTCTTGCTATTACTTTATTATTATAGAGTGTATTATTTTGGTCTGTTGTTTCTCCCTTGTTGTTCTTGTTCCGGGCAGGTCACAGGTGCCCTAAGGAAGCTATAGTGACGGTTGCAGAAGGCAACATATTAGATGAGATATGAAGTAGACTATGTACATGACCGTATACATTCATGTACCAAAGAAGATGAAGAAGAAACTATTTGTTGAGATACAAAGTATTTCAAATGGATATTGATTGTAATGAGCAGAAGGCTCCAACGATGATTGAACATTAGAATAGAACTCATAGAAGACTTGGTCAATGAATAATGAAGCCACCTTGACAAGAAGCATAATTTGTTTGAAGTCTTACTCAACTTTTTATATTAAGACTTATTCGACACCAAGTATATCCTGTAGAGATGATGAAATCCTTGGAGACTTAGAAGAAATCAAGACTCAGAATGAGCTTGATCTCAGAGAGGATCAGATGGGAAAAGGAGAAATTTTCCAGGACTCGCAGACAGATGCCAAGAGTTGAGAAGACTAGCTTGTAGTTTCAAAAACCTCGAGGAGACATGAAATCTCCTGGGAAGATTCGCTTGTGTCAGTGACAGAGAAGGAAGCCAGTCTAAAGGACTGGGATATGTATTTTTTGTTGAGACTAGAAGGGAAGTCAGTGATGACTTCCAAGATTGATCTTACAGATCAAGCATGTTGCAGATAACGGTATAGAGATGTACAAAGCTTGATTTGTGTCCAGAGGATTCTCCTAGCAAGAGGGAGAAGACTATGAAGAGACACTTACTCCAGTAATTGAAGAAATATTTCCAGTATTCATGAAGACAACCAAAACAACCATGATTCTAATATAGTATGAGATTCAGGAGGAACAATCCCTGTAATTGAGATTAAGTTATCTCCAGTGCCAGTTGGTGTAGTACATTAGTTGGGTCATGAAGACATGACTACAATAACAGATAGAGTTACCTCCATGAAAGACGAAGAGATATCTTCAGTATCAGTTATTGAGCCACTCTCAGTATCAGATGAAGTTGTTGCCATAGAGGAACTACTCAGAATTTAGCAGCTATAGTAATTCTCAGCTTCAGAGAAATTGCAGGTGTAGAGTCCCGGTCCGAGAGGAATAGTTGCAGAGAGAGTAAAGGACATACTCTCATGCAGTGAGATAGACATAGACATCCGGTATCACTACATTCGTGACATGGTGCAGAGGGGAGCTATAAAGCCCCAATATATTGGCACAGATGAGCAGGTTGCAGATGTGTTGACCAAGCCTTTGTCTCGTGTGAAGTTTGAGCACTTTCGAGACAAGCTTGGTGTTGTCCGAAAGGACCTCCCTCGAAAGGGGGAGTGATGTTGATGATACTATAGTATCCTGATCAACAACGGGTAGCTCCGTTAGGATTTTATATCCTAGGGGATTGATCATCCCTGGGCAGATCCTGAAGGTCCAGTAAGGATGGTCTGTTAGAGTACCTGTGCATGTATATGCCAACTGTGGTCAGTTGTGGTAGCTCCATTAGGATTTTATATACTAGGCAATCTTTTGATTCCTGGGCAGATCCCGAAGGTCTGGTAAGGACGGTCTGTCAGAGTACCACGTGGTAGCTCCGATAGGATTTTATATACTAGGGAATCTTTTGATTCCTAGGCAGATTCCTAAGGTATGATAAGGACGGTCTGTCAGAGTACCACAAAATGTTGTTGTTGCACTTGCCTCATTCTGTTGCCATATGATGATGATATTGTTAATCTCAGCCTCGTGTTGATGATGTTGTTATCTTAGCCTTGTGTGGATGATGTTGTTGTCTCAACCTCATGTTGATGATGTTTGTTATCACACAATTTGTACTTTGATAGAAGAGAAGGTAAATGGAAAGCAAATTGGCGTAACGGGAGACTATCCTATCAGTGTCACCTCAATAGGATGTCTCTTTCTATTTAGGGTGGTAGGCCCAGGGGAGATGTACCTGGTGACCTAGGGGTTAAGAAGGAAAAGTCAAAGTAGCTAGGTGAAGACCTCCTCTCACAAGTCACCATCGATCAGAAAGTCTGGTTTAATAACCAATGAAGAGATAATATGTCAGAAGTGTACCTGCCCGGAACAAAGCAACAAGAAAACTATATATTTGCAAGTACACTTGCTGGTTAGCACTTCATAAAACCATGGACTTTCTTAATAAAGACAATTTGCTGAATATAATGAAGTAAACTAAAATCTTATAACAACAATGTTTATAGAGCAATACTTCACATAAAATGTCTTGAAAATAGCTTCAAAATGACTGAAAACCATTAACCATTGAAATCATAACATTAGCATTTGACAGAAGCACATAAGACAAAGTATAGTTCAGCCTTTACAATTGCTTTTATGAGCTTTTAATGCTGCATCTAATGGATGTAGCTTACTTTAGCAACATCAACAATGTTGTTAGTAGGTCAAGCTATTCTAGGGTTAGAAAGTGTTAGTAGGTTGTTCAAAGAGTAGGTTTTGAAGGTTGTGTTGATCAATTACTCAGGGGATGAATTAGACTAGTGCTTTCTTAGGGAAAATATAGTCAATAAAGTGGCAGCAAATGTTGAAGGAAAAGGATGAAAATAGGATAGCCAAAGACCAGAGAGGTTGATATTTGAAGTGTTGGTAAGCCAAGGCTTCAACCACCAAATTCGAGGGGAAAATAACTACTAAGGTGTAGGTAACCCTAGGCCTTAGTAAATTTTCCTCCCTCTTTAACTCAAAGATGAAGCAAATGGCGGCTAAGATGAAGCAATAAGTGCTAGGATGTTGCAATGGAAAGGCCCTTAGCAATAGCTTCAAGGATATCGACTTTCTTGGCAAAATCTAGTGGGTAAAAACTCTTAGAGCTAGGACAATAACATGTGCTAGACTTCCTAGGGTTTCAAGCAAGCAATTTCATAATCTCAATGTAAATGCAAGATAAACATAACTATAACCATTCAATGAAGAAGAATTGCAGAAATTTCACTTACATTCATCAAGAATCATCAAGCATAAACCCTAGTTGAACACTTCCACCAAGAATCATGGGTCCCTTTGTTTCTTGCTGAGAAGCTTTTTATTGCTTTCTCGGGGATCCCTGGGTGAAGCATCTTAAGGTTTCATTCTTTGGATTTTATCTTTTTGCCAGCTACTTTTACCCTCTGGGCCTTTAGCCCCTTCTTCCCACAAGGTAAGGTACAACCCTTAGATATTTGGCCAACCCATTGCCCAGACCTGTGTAATGGGATGGATGAGCGGGATAAAGATGAAAAGTGGTAAGTATGGTGAGAACGGACGATGACCTTTCATGAATCCCCATTGTGGCAACTCAAACCCTATGGGAACCAGCTTACTAGGGCATCGTGTCATTCCCCAAGTGTGGTCAAGTGGAAAGGCATAAGGTCCAAGCACATGTTAGAAGCAAAAAGGAATTAAATGCACATATCCAAAAGTTTTGAGGATCAAAGTGACACATACCATGATACCCAGACTCATTACCTCATGGAGCAAGACCCATTTCTGCTGCAAGAACAGGCCGATGTGATGGATGCTGCTGCTGCTGACAAAGTGGAGGCACCGAAGAATAAAAGGATGGGCCCTCCAAGGCCATGCTCAAGTCGATCTGGCTCTCGGTACTCCATGTCTAGGACCTGTGGGCCTCGAGACATAATCTCCTTAGTTATCCCTAGGCTATGGGATAACATCTAGCTCCAACTCGGGGACATGTGCTCATCGTAGAGTGCATGAGAACCTCAACATCTCTGGCATAACCTGTCAGCTACTTGATCTCAACATAAGACTATTAGCAATCATTTGGGGTGGTGATATCACCCCCGACTCATATATATATATATATATATATATATATATATATATATATATATATATAATACAAAAAATGAAAGCAATCATATGTACAAATGGAAATACAAACTACTCTAGCATGAAATGTAAATGGTATATACAATGAATGAAAATGCCTAACTACTTACCTCTACTTACCTGTTGGCTGAAAGCTAGGTGTAATGAAATAACCATTGAAACCACCCCAACAATGTCTCACAATACTTGCCTCTGTGCTTCATCATAAACCAAAACAGTGATAAGTTAAGCACATAAATAACATGAGTTAGAGAATGTACTATATCATCGGAAATCATAAAGTCTAGCTTATGGAGGCGGGTGGGAGGGACAAAATCATGCCAAGTCATTTTCTCAGGAAAGTGCTCAATCCACTTCAGGAAGGGAATGTGAAAAGTCAAAGGTTTAGAAGACTGACTCGAAAGATCTGCAAGCAGGCTACCTTGGACATCCTCACAATTTGAAGCCCGGGAAAGGATTGACGAAGACCTAGAAGATGATTGACAAACTCTTAAGGGAAGGCTGAAAGGCTGAAACGACAGACTTCTTCTTGAGGTATTCAACCTACCCTTGAACTCTAGGGTTTGCCTCAGAGGAAACTTAATACAAAAGACATACTTACAAACTACACCTTTAATGACAAAGCAAGATAAAGTAATGGAAGGTGGCTGGAGAACATTATCACAAAGATTCTTCTTTTGGCAAACAATGTCCTTACTCCTATTAGGATCTGAGGACAATGGTGGTTGATAATCTTTTTCATGGAATAAATCCAAGTGCTCAGTGGGATAATCATCAAAATCCTCAAGGTATGATTGGAAATCATTAGGAGAATATAGTACCGGGTCATCCTTGGGTGTCTGAAATAGGTTTGTAACCATATCATCACCTTGTTGCCAATCGTCAAATTTAGTAATGTCATATGATAGTTGTAAAGGCAATTTTTGGAAATGATCCTCAATCTTGTAAATGGGATCCCCATCATATCAAATCACATCCCATTTACGCTTCCCGACATGTATGAATTCATCAATATTATCAACAAAGTCATCATTTTCATTATAACATGAAGGGGTTAAAACATCCAACACTTCTTCACTCTCCACATCATAAGATAAAGAATCATTAAAAATTTGGAAGGGGAAATAACTCACCTTGCTTAATCCTTCCTGTGTAGGAGCTTCAAGTATTTGGATAACTTCATCAAATGGAAGATCTGCCTCGTACATATTCAACCTTGAGATATAGAGGATCTAGCTTGTCCAAGGGTTCCATTTCTTCTTCTCTCTCTGAATCATAGAACAAGGTATCATCAAAAAACTGAAAAGGAAAATGACTCATCTCATTATCTTCGTCTTGTGTAGGGGAGATAGGATCTTGGAGAGCTTCATCGGACTGAGGAGCAGTTACCGGTTCTTCATCCTGATTATTCACTTCTCTAGTTATATCTTCACTGCATTCTATCTAATCATGGGAGAAATCTTGCTCCTCTTCAAGGGGTTGACGATTTTCTTCATAAATCTCTTCTTTTATATCAGAAGGTTCTTGGCATTGAACATGATATACATCCTTGAAGTCTTCTATAATCTCATTTGTGAATCCATCGTTCTCTAAGGCTGTTGTGAGATTTTGAAGGGCATCTTCATATGTCTGGCATTGTGGTTTGACAAAGGCAATAAACCTACTGATGAGGTGTACGAAAGATGATATACCCCTATCTTTGCAACAACCCCTAAACCAATCTTGCAAAAAGGATGGTAGAGAAAGTATGAATAATTTTACCAGAACATCCTCCCCTCCCAATTCTATCTCGCTTATATACTTCAAGAATTCTACAATGTGAGCAATTGGGAGGCCCCCTTCAAATCTTGGAGGGTTGCTTGACCATTTTGTATCAAAACAAGTCGGATATCCTTGAAGGCTTTTGAAATCAATAGTTGGATATACTTGTTCCTAGGATGCCATGATCCCATAACTTGGAAATGTCACAGAATTGAGAGTAAGGTGGCACCTAGGAAAATGTTAGTGGAGTTGCCAGATAATTTTCTTGAAACTATTAAAGGGATGAGGGAATCACCCTCAGTGGAGTCGCCAGGTAAGCTTGTAATACAAAGGTTCTTGGATAAGGCTTACCGAAAAAATGTCGTTGAGGAATATTGACTCAGTGTTTCTCGGCAACGGCGCCAAAATGTTATCACACAATTTGTACTTTGATAGAAGAGAAGGTAAATGGAAAGCAAATTGGCATAACGAGAGACTATCCTATCACTGTCACCTCAATAGGATGTCTCTTTCTATTTAGTGTGGTAGGCCTAGGGGAGACGTCCCCAGTGACCTGGGGGTTTGAGAAGGCGAAGTCAAAGTAGCTAGGTAAAGACCCCCTCTCACAAGTCACCATCGATCAGAAAGTCTGGTTTAATAATGAATGAAGAGATAATATGTCGGAAGTGTACCTGCTTGGAACAAAGCAACAAGAAAACTATATATTTGCAAGTACACTTGCTGGTTAGCACTGTTAGAATATAAAAGATGGTGTGCTCGTTTTACCATTGACGATACCCTCGTCACTCAACCACAGGCCGAAGCCTCCCTCCGAGCACCTTAACCTTGACCTGAGAATTCCTCCGGGAGCAAACCCTAGGCTAGATAGCCAAACAAAGAGTAGCGCATCAATCCCCAAGGATAGCGCATCACAAAACACTGATAAGATGTTCCAAACCCTAGGCAAGAGATATTCAAGCCAATATTGAAACTAGCTGCTGCTGCAGCTACACCTGCAACCCTCCTCCAAACCTGTGCACCAGACTGCGACTGCAGTGCGCACCAACTGGGAAAACTGCAGTCCTGAGATGTTGTCAAATGAGAACTGGCGCCCTGTATTTATAGTAATCCTGCCAGTTTGCTGGGGTCGACTTCTCCTTCTGGGTATGTGTCTGTTCAGTATATTATTATTAATTCTGGCCGACTTCTTCTCTTGGAGGCTAATA
>ML776549.1:2245073-2263266 GCA_009831015.1 Picea engelmannii
ACTGCTATCTCTGAATTCTGATGGCTAGAAACTTCTCCAGGAAAGAAAAGGTGTGCTAAACCCATGCGCCCTCCTCAAAGATGAAGTCTCTCCAGTAAATAAGGTATGCAAGCTGCCTCAAGCTGCTGTCCAAGGAAGCTAGCTGCCTGCTCTTCCTCACCCATGCACAAAATCTCAAGCTCAAACTCCAAAAACTCCTCCTCCAAAGAGCAAAAGTCTCCTCATGAACTATGCGCCCCTCCTTGGCTAATTTGCCCTCTTTAGGCACCAAAAGTGAAACCTAAGATCCAAGGGATGAGATCACATCCCTAATCAAGGGTTGAGATCACCTAAAGTAAATGTGACCTCATAACCCACTTTTGGGTTAATTCCCTAAGTCACTTTATGTCTCCTCAAAATCACCAAAAATGTGATTTAATGTTCACTTTACCAAAAAGTGACATTTTGCACTTTAACCAAAGTCAAGTACAAAATAGACATAAAGGACATAGGACAAAGTGCCAAATGACTTTCCCACATGTGCTAAGGAGGGATAACACATGGGGAACACCTCCCAAGGTACACAAATCAACAGAAAATAGCTTCAAAATGAATGAAAACCATTAACCATTGAAGTTATAACATTAGCATTTGACAGAAACACATAAGACAAAGTATAATTCAACCTTTACAATTGCTTTTATGAGCTTTTAGTGCTGCATCTAATGGCTGTAGCTTACTTTAGTAACATCAACAATGTTGTTAGTAGGTCAAGCTATTCTAGGGTTAGAAAGTGTTAGTAGGTTGTTCAAAGAGTAGGTTTTGAAGGTTGTGTTGATCAATTACTCAGGGGAGGACTTAGACTAGTGCTTTCTTAGGGCAAATGGAGTCAATAAAGTGGCAGCAAATGTTGAAGCAAAAGGATGATAATAGGAGAGCCAAAGACAAGAGAGGTTGATAGTTGAAGTGTTGGTAAGCCAAGGCTTCAACCACCAAACCCCAGGGGAAACTAACTACTAAGGTGTAGGTAACCCTAGGCCTTAGTAAATTTTTCTCCCTCTTTAACTCAAAGATGAAGCAAATGGCGGCTAAGATGAAGCAATAAGTGCTAGGGTGTTGCAATGGCAGGGCCCTTAGCAATAGCTTCAAGGAAATCGACTTTCTTGGCAAAATCTAGTAAGTAAAAACTCTTAAAGCTAGGACAATAACATGTGCTAGACTTCCTAGGGTTTCAAGCAAGCAATTTCATAATCTCAATGTAAATGCAAGATAACCATAACTATAACCATTCAATGAAGAAGAATTGCAGAAATTTCACTTACATTCATCAAGAATCATGAAGCATAAACCCTAGTTGAACACTTCCACCAAGAAAATTGCCAAAATAGTCCAAGATTAGCCTCCTCCAACAAGTGTGCACTTTCAGTCATAAAACCCTAAGTAGGGTGCAAATTTCAGGCCTCACAAGTGTGAGTGAAATATGATGAAAAATAAGAGGGATTTTCCCCTTATTTATACAATACTAATGACCAGAATTAGGTCAAAAAAGTCGACATGGCCAGTTACAAATAATATCCAGTTTTTGCATTAAATGTCATAATTAAACCCTAAAACAAGCTGTAAAGGAGACATCATGCCCTTTTAGGGTGACGTTAGGCCCTTTTTAGGCAATGTTGGCCTCCTGGAGCAAAACTTTAGGCCTTATTGGGCCTCAGGAACCTGCCACACGTGCCACTTGGCACACAATTGCCTCCAAAAAATCCCAAAATGCTGGGTGACGTCATGGGCCTTCCAAGGCCTACATCATGGTGGAAAGGGAATATCCCCCTTGGGCTCAGGCTTGCCAGGCTGTCCCTGGTGAAACGTCCTCCTCTCTCTCTAGTGCAATCCTCTGATCTGTCTCTGCCCCTGGCTGGGGTCTTAACATCCATCTGGTGGGATTTTAGCCCCATGGAGGTTCGAAATAATCATCTCCCCATGTGTACCTGTCCATCGTGTGTGGTCCTGCAACATCAACAGATACACCCTCCATGGGCTTATAAGTCACAGGGATCATAACAATGTCAATCACATCTAATCATCAAGTTATTTAAACATGTGCATGAAACCCCCTTTTACCCGGACAAGTGCTCAAAGACATTATGCTATTCTACAAGCCAAGTTTGGAGGGGATGCTAGGACGTCTTATTGGGCTAATGCTCATTGGATGTGGGATGTTGTCGAGTGAAGTCAAATCCAGACCATTTGAGTGGATGAGGTGATAAGGGATGTCTAGCAATGGGTGCAGTGATAGCAAGGAAATGTATGGCTTACCTATGGGTGCCTCTGAAGAGGGTGAGCTGCACGTTGTCATGGATGCAAGTGTTTCCAAGACCATTCATGCTTTTTATCTTTTGTTCTTATTGCTTTTTCTTTCAAGAGGCTAGTTGGGGGACACTGCCTTGGCGTGGTGACTAGAGGTGGCAATGTTACTCACAAGCATTTCACAGAAATGAGAAGGCTGGCTCGTGATGAGACCCCCTTTCTCTTGGCTATGCCACCAAGAGCAACTACCCTGGCGTGGTGACCAGCTGCTGGTAGTGTCAAACCGCTACATGCCCATGGACCTAATAGGCTGGTTCGTGATGAGACCCCCTATCCTCCAACTAGGTCTTGATTTATTGTTTTTATGGGTCCCTCTGTTTCTTGCTGAGAAGCTTTTTATTCCTTTCTCGGGGATCCCTGGGAAAAGCATCTCAAGGTTTCATTCTTTGGCTTTTATCTTTTTGCCAGCTACTTTTACCCTCTGGGCCTTTAGCCCCTTCTTCCCACAAGGTAAGGTACAACCCTTGGATATTTGGCCAACCCAATGCCCAGACCAGTGTAATGGGATGGATGAGCGGGATAAAGATGGAAAGTGGTAAGTATGGTGGGAACGGATGATGACCTTTCATCAATCCCCATTGTGGCAACTCAAACCCTATGGGAAGCATCTTACTAGGGCATCCTGTCATTCCCGCCAGGTGTGGTCAAGTGGAAAGGCATAAGGTCCAAGCACACGTTAGATGCAAAAAGGAATTAAATGCATAATCCAAAAGTTTTTAGGATCAAAGTGACACATACCATGATACTCGAACTCATTACCGCATGGAGCAAGACCCATTTCTGCTGCAAGACCATGCTGATGTGATGGATGCTGCTGTTGCTGACAAAGTGGAGGCACTGAAGAAGAAAAGGATGGGCCCTCCAGGGCCATGCTCAAGTCGATCTGGCTCTCGGTACTCCATGCCTAGGACCCGTGGGCCTCGAGACATAATCTCCTTAGTTATCCCTAGGCTAGGGGATAACAATGTTGTTATATCAACCTCGTGCTGTTGATGATGTTGTATCAACCTCGTGCTGTTGATGATGCTGTACTAGCCTCGTGCTATTGGTGTTGGTGTACTAGGCTCGTGTTGGTGATATTGTTATTCTAGCTTCATGCTATTGATGTTACTTCAGCTTCATGCTGAAGATGATGATGATTTTGCTATTTCGGCTTCATGCTAAAGATGATGATGATGTTGCTACTTAACTTCATGCTGAAGATGATGATGATATTGCTACTTGAGCTTCATGCTGAAGATGATGATGATGTTGCTACTTCAACTTCTTGTTGAAGATATTGATGATGATGTATCAGTCTTGTACTGATTGATGATGTTGTATTAGTGTTATACTAATTGATGTTAATGCAAATAAAGATGATGATGCTACTCCAACGCCATGCTGTGAAAGATGATGTTGTTGATGATGAGAAAAACTTCCGATGATTTATAGAAATGCTAGTCAGTATTCCAGATGCTGATGATGTTGTTGCCCTCTCTCTCTCCTGATGATGGTGTATTGGGTTATGTCAGTAGAATACCCTTCTTGTTAAGGGGGAGTGTTGAAATATTATAATTGGGAAGAATATTCTATTTATGATTGAGTTATTTTATTTAAGATCAAATCCCCTTTTGTGGATTGATCAGGTCGGGCTTTGTATAAGACCATATCCCCTTTTGTGGATTGGTCAAACCATGGTTATATGGTGTTGATTGTAAAGTCGGCCCCTAGGGCTAATTAAAGTGGTTTTAACCACTAGTTGGAGAAGTTGGCCCTGCTTGATGAAAGGACATAACCCTAGCGCCTCCCAGCCAGTATAAATAAGTGAGGAGGGCATCTCATTCTCTCACTCACTCAAGTCACTCATCTAGTGTGCAATTTTGGAGGTTGCTGAAGTTAGAAGAAGGAGAAGAAAGAGGTGCATGCCTAGTCTTGGATTTTCTTGGTGGTTTTGTCTTTGGTCTTGGCATTGTATTGGCTATCTATATTAAGGAATTTTTTGCTGTTTTTTCTCCCCCATGAGGGTTTCCCAGGATAAAATGTTGTGTACCTTGTGATTGTGTTTCTCTCAGTGATCCTACATATGCTATTATTGTCTAGTAAATTGAAAAGAACTTAATAACATCTCTAAATTTAACATAGACATGCATGCAACATGCAACATGCATGCTTGCAACATGCGACATGCAACATGCGACATGTGACAAACTTGACAACTTTGACTTTTACAACTCGACTCTTTACATGGAAATTCAAATTTCTCTTCATGGTGGATAATGTTACACGTGGCAACGCACTAGATCAATACATTTACATCATTTGAAATATTTGGAAGATTGTTTGTTTCCAGGTCATAGGAATTTTACGTTCAACCTAACTTTTGCTAGATGCCGTGACTTTTGCTCTTGGCTCACAAGGCTTGAGTAGGCTCACAGAGGTTGTACGTTCGCCCTGACTTTTGCACTAGTCTATCTATGCTCATAGAGGTTGTACGTTCCCCCTGACTTTTGCACTAGATTTACATAGCATCTCGTTCGTTTTGACTTTTGGTTTGACTTGCATAGGTTGTACGTTCCTTCTTGCTTTTGCCAATACCTCACAAGACTAGTTGATTCTCCAAATCTCCCTGGCTAGCCTTAGGGTGGTCCATATGGCTTCTCATTGGAGAATGATTGTCGATGCTGCCAAATTTAACACTCTCTCTCAACGAGGGAGTCATTCTCAGCCACACCAAGCTTGTCTTTCAACTGCACAAACTGTTGCAATGGCAAAGGCTTGGTCAGGATATCAGCTACCTGCTCGCTCGTGGCTATGTACTGTAACTTTACAGTTTTTCTCTGGACCAAGTCTCGGATGTAGTGGTACTTCATGTCAATATGTTTTGACTTGTCGTGAAATATCGGGTTCTCTCTCAGTTTTATGCAACTTTGATTATCACAGTGAACCACCGTCGTCTCGAGCTTGTTACCAAACAACCCAAAAACCAATTTTCTGAGCCATATTGCTTCCTTGCTAGCATCACTTGCTGCAATGTACTCAACCTTTGCTGTACTCTGTGTAATGGATCCCCGTTTCCTGCTTGACCAAGAGACCATAGCGGATCCTAAACTGAAGCAACATCTGGAAGTACTTTTCCGGTCCACTGGGCTTCCTGCCCGATCAACATTTGCATACCCATGCAGAAATAGACCACCACTGGATGTATATCTTAGACCATAGGTAATGGTCCCTCTGAGATATTTCAAGATGTGCTTTGCTGCCACCCAGTGTCTCTGTCTTGGTTCAATCATGAACTGACTCATTGCAATCACTGCATAGCATATATATGGCTTGGTGTGGATTATGTACATTAATGATCCAATCAACTGCCTATACATGGTGGGATTCACCAAATCTGAACCTGAATCAGAATAATGCAGCTTCCTTAGGTTGGTAACCATCGGAGTAGACATGGATTTGCAATCCATCATACCAAACCTCTTTAATACATCCACTGTGTATTTTCCTTGTGCCAGAAATATCTCGCCCTATCTTTGTCACACTTCCAATCCTGGGAAGTAATGCATCAAGCCTAAGTCTTTAATCTCGAATTCTGAGATTAGCTTCCTCTTACACCAGGCTATTATCCCCTCATCTCTTGTTAGAAAGAGATCATCAACATACATGATTAGTATAACATGTTGGTTCCCTCTTACCTTGAAGTACATATTTGCATCAACATCACTTTTCTGAAAGCCTAGGCTTTTAAGAAAGCCATCAATCCTATCATACCAAACTCTGAGAGCCTGCTTAAGACCATACAAGGCCTTCCTTAGCTTGCATACATGAGTGCCTTTGTTATGCAATATAAAACCATCTGGTTGTTCCACAAAGACTTCCTGTTCAATCTTTCCATTCAAGAATGTTGTTTTTACATCCATTTGATGTAGCTTCCAACCAAGAATTGAAGCTAATGCAATAATAGCCCGAATGGAGGTATACTTGGCTACCGAGGCAAAAGTCTCCTCGTAGTCAATTCCTTCTTTCTGAGTGAAGCCTCCAGCTACAAATCTTGTTTTGAACTTTTCCACACTCCCATCAACTCCATGTTTGATCTTATAGATCCATTTGGAAGAGACCACTGATTTGTCCTTTGGCCTCGACACAATGTCCCAGGCATTGTTCTTTAGAATTGACCTGTATTCCTCAAGCATGGCATCTTTCCATACTTGTAATTTATCTGCTTCTTCAAATGAAGAAGGTTCGTCATCACTGATGCTTCTCATCAGTGCAACATAGCCTCTAAACCCGTGAGGCCACTTACTTTCCTTGAAAGTTCCTTTGGGAGCAACTATCTTTTCTGCTTTCTGCATTGTTTCTTTAAGCCACCCTGGCTTCCTTTTGGCTAGAGGTTCTTCAAGAGTTTTGTCTAACTCTTCAGCAAGTTCTAGAGGTTCATTACTTGGCCCTTCGTGAGGTTCCTCCCTCTGATCATCTGACTCTTTATTTTCAGAAGAGGGTGAAGCTGGCTGAACTGCTTCTGATTCTTGCTGAAGCTCTCTGGATTTCTTGAATGCGGCTTCCTCCTGGAAAGTCACATCTCTGCTTACCTCTATCTGCCTCTGACCTGGTACATATATCCTATAAGCCCTGGAGTTCTCATTGTACCCCCAAAAAAGCCCTTTCTTTCTTGAGGGTTCCATCTTTGTCCTCTTTTCCTTAGGGACACGAATATACACTGAACACCCAAATATCCTTAGATGCCCAACTTCAGGTTTGATCCCTGAGAAGACCTCTTCAAGAGTCTTGTCCTTCAAGATAGCATGTGGACACTTGTTCTAAATATACACGACAGTGGAGGTAGCTTCTGCCCATAAAGAATTTGGCAGATCGTGGTCAAACATCATGGCTTTCGTTGCCTCACAAATTGTCCTATTTTTCCTCTCAGCAACTCCATTTTGCTGAGGGTTATATGGCACGGTCAAATTTCTCTTGATTCTTGCTTCCTTGCAGAAATCCTCAAATTGGAGAGATTCAAACTCTCCTCCATTGTCTGTTCTAAGGGTTCTGATGTGTTTCCCTGTCTGCTTTTCAATAAAGGCTTTATACTCTTTGAATTTATCAAATGTGTCACTTTTAGCTTTAAGGAAATATATCCAACATTTTATTGAGTAATCATCAATAAAAATGACATAATACAAACAACCACTGAGTGAGGGAGATGACATGGGACCACATACATCGGAATGAACCAGATCTAAGATGCCCTGAGCTCTGTTGTCACTACTAGGAAATACTTTCTTTATATTTTTACCTAGCATGCATTCTTTACAAATTTCATTTTTTCTAAGAGAAATAGAGGGCATGCCACATACCATGTTCTGCAGATTTGGAAGTGCTTTGTAATGAAGATGTCCAAGTCTTTTGTGCCACAACTCACTGTAGCTAGTCACATCATGAGCCATTGCTTGAACTGACTGTCCTGTCAAGACGTATAGACCTCCTTTGCGAGTCCCAATGGGTTCTGTTGTACTCGAGTGGCTACCTTCAACCCACAATAGTGCCTTCCTATCCTTGAGGATCGCCCAATATCCCTTGTCCTGAAGGGTTGCAACTCATAGAAGATTCTTCTCGAGCTTTGGAACATATAATACTTCATCAACATGAAGTCTAGCCCCAGATTCCAATCTGAAGGAGATAGAGCCTACTCCCTCTATCTTGTAACATTTGTCATCCCCAAGCTCAACCTACTCTGCAAAAGATTTTGTCTTGAAATCTGAGAGGATCTCCTTGTACCTTGTCATGTGCTTTGATGCACCATTGTCTACTAACTAAGTTTTCGGCCCCGTGAAAACTGAACTGTATAAGGCAGAAACCAAGTAATATTCTTTTCTATTTTCTCTCTCATTAAGATGAATTTTTTGTTTTCTTTTGGATTCATCATCCTCAGTAGTTGAGGCATGATGTTTTCCTTTCCTTGGATTTTTCTTCCTATACTAGCAGTCTCTAGCAAAATGACCCAACTTATTGCAACTAAAACATTTAATCTTAGATATATCAATACTTTTTCCTCTGAATGTACCTTTGGTGTTTAACTTCCTCTGAGAGCCTTTCTGGAAAGTGACTTTCTTCTTTCCCTTGAATCTTGAAGCTAATGCTGAATGCTCTTCTTTTGTTGGCTCTCTCCTTGTAGCTTTTCGACTCTCCTCTTGGAGGAAATCATGCAATAACCTCTCAAACGTGGGTTGAATCTCTCTCCCACTTACACTGGATAAGAAGGTCTCCCATGAAGAAGGAAGACCATCAAATACGGCCTGCACCAAGTCATCATCGTCCACTGAGACACCTATGACCAGAAGCTGATCTCTGATCTGGGCTATTCTGGAACAGAAAGATGCTACTAATTCACATTTCTCCATCTTCAAATACTCAAGCTAGTGCTTAAGTGTCCTCTTCTGGCTTGGAGCCTGTTTCTCATACAGATTCACCAAGGTATCCATACAGTCCTTGGCAGTCATTAACGAAGTCATCGCTGGCATTATACTGTCTTTGACTGAGTCAAAGATGATTTGCTTGGCCTTTTCTTGACTCTTCCTGAAGACTGCTCTTCCGACATTAGTAGTGGGTTCCTCCACCATTGTGGTCACATATTGCTCAAGATCATGCTCCTGCAAAATATTTGTTATCTAGAGCTTCCACACATTGAAGTTGGTAGCTCCTTCGAGCCTATCCTTGGCCCTCACCGAAATGGAGGATGCCATGGACTTCACACTGGGAACTTAATCAAGCTTGCTTGGATCTGTGTGTACTTGCTGTTGCACTTCAACAAGCTTATCGCACCCTAAGCTCTGATACCATGTTAAATTATGAGCTTGATTTCTTATGCGGATTATTTCTTTAAATTCTTCAACACTTTGATTCAAGCTTAATACATTTCAACAATATAGAATCATAACTGAATAGCAATAACCATGTAGATACATAAGCATGCACATCAAAAACACATATACCCTGGGGAAACCCTGTATAGGGGGAAAAGCCCCAACAAATGATCTTCCTTTATTGCATTAATAATGTATGATCACTTACAAATATCCACCATGAAAAATCTGCTCTTGAATGAGCTTGCCAAGACGACTTAGACCAGACTGTAAGACCTTGTAGAAGAAGAGAGACTTGGCTGATATAATCTCTTGTTATCGACCAACACTGTGGAAGATACCATGCACTGCCTGGGTGCTGATTTGCTGTCCTTTACAGGATTGATATACAACCTCTCACCTAACAGGGATATACGCAACATTTCTTGACTGATATGCTGCCCTTTTTCTTGACTGTTATGCTATACTTTCTTGACTGATATGCTGCCCTTTTTCTTGACTGTTATGCTATACTTTCTTGACTGATATGCTGTCCTTTCTTTACAGGAATATATGCTGCCTTTTTGTGACTGGTATGCTGCCTCACTTAACAACCTTACTCTGCATAACAAGACTTGCTGCTCACCCACACACTCCAAAACCTTGTATGTAGAATGAGGGTCAACCTCTTCAAAGTTCATATAAAGTCATGGAGAGGTGAAGGAGGAAGGCTCGAATTAGGACCTTGAATACATGCTTTCCTAACTCAACTTTACACTTCAGAAAATAGACCTTGGACATGAGTTCGAAAATAGAACTTGACTTGAGACTTCAGTTACAACTCGCCCTTGACTTGACAATGCATGCAAACTAACGCAACATGCACATGTCATGCATGCATGCAACATGCAACTAGACATGCATGCATGCAACATGCGACATGCGACAAACTTGACGACTTTGACTTTGACCTAGATATGCAACTTTGACGTTTACAACTCGACTCTTTACATGGCAATTCAAATTTCTCTTCATGTTGGATATTGTTACACGTGCCAACACACTAGATCAATACATTTACATCATTTGCAATATTAGGAAGCTTGTTTGTTTCTAGCTCATAGGAATTTTACGTTCAACCTAACTTTTGCTAGATACCTTGACTTTTGCTCATGGCTCACAAGGCTTGACTAGGCTCACAGAGGTTGTATGTTCCCCCTGACTTTTGCACTAGTTTATCTATGCTCACAGAGGTTGTACGTTCCCCCTGACTTTTGCATTAGACTTACATAGCATCTCATTCGTCTTGACTTTTGGTTTGACTCACAGAGGTTGTCTGTTCCCCTTGGCTTTTGTCAATACCTCACAAGACTGGTTGATTCTCCAAATCTCCTTGGCTAGCCTCAGGGTGGCCCATATGGCCTCTCATTGGAGAATGATTGTCGATGCTGCCAAAGTTAACAAGATCTGCCCAAACATGGAAATATATGATGATACAAGCCTCAAAACCAATGGGGAATCAGCAAGAAACCTTGCTGACCCAAAATTGCAGCTTTATCGAAATATATATCAACTGTAAAAAGAGTATGACAGCTGCAAATTAAACCATCAAAATCAAGTGCATGATGTTGGAAAATTAAGTTAGGAATTAGTAGACAACCTTCCAATATTTAAACCAAGACTTTGATAGCAAGAGAGGGCTGTTAATAGGTGTTATCAGCAGAGTTTTTTTAACAGTCTTATGGCTGTAGCAAATTTTTGCTGCAGCAGCAAGTTCTAGCCACTAAAATCAACAAGCGATCCACCCAAACAATAGCCTTTAAACAGTAGATCAATTATGACAGCTTGCAAGTGAATTTCAGCGGTAGAAAAGTGAGCAAAGAGTGAATAGAGAGTGTGTTTGCTGCAGCCCTATTCACTGTAGCTTGATGCTTATAACAACAGCTTAAACACTTGGCAAATCAAGATGCCCTTAAGGCACAAGATAGTTTAAAGCATGTAAGATTTAATTCCAAACTTGAACAATTCAATCTCTTTGAAATCATGTTTACCAATGCAATAATATTCAATCTCCCATGCAAAGATTAGTGTCTTATCTATTGGGTAATGCAGTCTCTTGTTTTCAGAGCTAGGGTTTATTACTCTTCAAGGGGTGTAAGCCTTTTTACTCCCTACAGAAAACAAACTTTAGCAAGGTTAAGCTACAAGGGTGTAAGCCTTTTTACTCCTTGTAACAACCCTTTAAAAGCCTTTTCAATGACAATAAAAGGGAGATCCTTGATGGAGGGTGTATGCCTTTATACTCCTACAAGGGTTTGACAAAATAACCTTGAAATCAAGAAGAAACACACACAATTGTAAAATTTCCTTACCTAATCGAAGAGATGGCATGAAAAACCTTTACTTATCAAGATATTCTAACCAATTGCCAAGAACAAGCATCCAAGAGAATTCGCTAGCCTTCCTTCAACTAATAGACAAGTAAATCATCCATTTGTACAAGAGACAAGAGAGAGCGAATTGCCCAAGTAGGGCAAAACTTTCAGCCAAGAGTTATGTAATTCTTAAGTAAGTTGTTGCTGAAATGAAAATGCGATGGCCTCTATTTATGAGGCCATCTAAACCAATTTTGCCCACATAAAAATGTCAACCACAAATTAAAAGAGGGCTATCCTCCCTTGTTTGCCTTTACAACTTAATAATGAAATTTACATAAAGTAAAACCCTCAAAAAGGTGACGTCATGTCTTGGAAGGGTGTCGTTGAGCCTCCAAGTGAGATGTTGAGCCTTAAGATGCAAATCGTAGGGCCTCCAAATGCCATGTGTCAATCTCTCATGAGCTAGAGTGTCATCATCATGCATCTTCCTTCAAACCACATTACATCACCTCCGGAGTCATCAGCCCACCAAAACCCAAGCTTCCACATTGTTAAAGTTTTACTTATACAACTAGCAGTTACAATTCTTCTTTATTATTATAATCATTTAGCACATTAGCTGCATAAATAAGATCAGTGAAAGAGAGGCAATCACAAAAACAATAGAGACACACAGATTATCCTTGGAAACCCTCACGGGGGAGAAAACTGTTGAGTTTTAATGCTGTTGTTAGTTTATTTCCATTTACATGAGCATTCAATGCATTTCTAAAACAACAGCATAAAGAGGATCACTGAAAGAAACACAATCACAAGGTACACGCCATTTTATCCTAGGAGACCTTCATAGGGGAGAAAACCCAACAAAACTTCCTCAATAATAGATTGCCAATACACTGCCAAGACTAAGACCAAAACACCAAGAATAAACCAAGACTGAGAATGCGCTGTCTTCTCCTTCCTCTTGCAACTGCAATTGCCTTCAAGATATGCACACTAGATGAGTGAGTGTGAGAGTGTGTAAGTGAGGCACCATCCCCACATATAAATACTAGTTGAGGAGCTGCTAGGGTTATGTATCTTCACTTAGTAGGGACGACTTCTTCTTGGAGAGTTTAAAACCACTTTATAAACACTAGGGGCTAACTTTACAAATATCACCATATAAATATGGTTGACCAATCCACAAAAGGGGATTTGGTCTTATACAAGACCCGACATGATCAATCCACAAAAGGGGATTTGATCTATAAGATAATAACTCGAATATAATTAGAATATTCTTTGAAGTTACAATATTTCAACACTGCCCCTTAACGAGAAGGGTATTCTATTGACGTGACCCATTACATCATCATCGAGAGAAAGAGAGGGTAGCATCATCATCAACATCTGGAACACTGACTGGCATATCTACAAATCATTGGAAGTTTTTCTCATCATCAATATCATCTTTGACAACATGGAGCTGGAGTAACTGTTAAGTTTTGAGTTATTATTAGGTTTCTTTTCAATTTACTAGATAAGCATAGCATAGGTAGGATGACTGAGAGAAACACAATCGCAAGATACACAACATTTATCCTGGGAAACCCTCATGGGGGAGAAAACCGAACAAAACTTCCTGAATATAGATAGCCAATACAATGCCAAGACAATAAACCAAAAACAATAGAGAATATCCATCATTGAGCAATGCGCCTCTCTCTTCCTTGTTCTCCCATCTGCAACTCTCCAAACTTGTGCACTTGATGAGTGAATGAGAGAGTGAACAAATGAGGTGTTAGCCTTCTTTATTTATACTGGTTGGCAGACGCTGGAAAGGTGTCTCTTCACTGGGCATGGCTAACTTTTCTTCTTAGTGATTAAAACCACTTTAATTAAGCCCCGGGCCCGACTTCTTAATTAGCATAATATAGTTAGGGTTTGGCCAATCTACAATAGGGGATTTGGTCAATTACAATGCCCGACATGATCAATCCACAAAAGGGGATTGATCTAATTAATAATGACTCAATAATAAAGAGAATACTCTTTGCAGTTACAATATTTCAACACTCGACCTTAACAAGAAGGGTATTCGACAACATTATCAGGAGAGAGAGAGAGAGAGAGGGCAACACCATCAACAATATTTGAAACATTGACTGGCATATCTATAAATCATCGGAAGTTTTTCTAATCATCAATATCATGATCCACGACAAAGAGCTTGAATGGCATCGTCATCGTTTGCATCAACATGGATTAGTATAAAACTAATACATCATCATCATCAATAACAACACGAGGCTGATACAACATCATCATCAACAACAACAACAACATTACAACACGAAGGCTGGATCATCATCAACATCAACACTAAGATGGAAATCTTCAGCATGAAGCTGGCATCACATCAACATCAACACGAAGTTGGAAATATTCATCACAAGGCTGGCATCACATCAACATCAACATGAAGTTGGAAATCTTCAGCACAAGGCTGGCATCACATTGACATCAACTCGAAGCTGGAAATCTTCAGCACAAGGTTGGCATCGACGCTACTCCCCCTTTCGAGGGAGGTCCTTTTGGACTATATCAAGCTTGTCTTGAAAGTGCTCAAACTTTACACGAGAAAGAGTCTTGGTCAACACATTTGCAACCTGTTCATCCATGCCAACATAATGGAGTTTTATAGCTCCTCTCTGCACCATATCACGAATGTAGTGATATCAGATTTCTATGCATTTTGACTTGTGTCATGGAACAGATGGTTCTCTATCATTTTTATGCAACTCTGGTTATCACATAGAATCACGGTTGTTTCCATCTCCAGATCAAATAGACCTATCAACAACTTCTGAAGCCATATGGCTTCACAACTGGTGGAACATGCAACGATGTATTCCGCTTCTGCCGTGCCGAGAGCAATACTTGATTACTTCCTACTCTGCCATGAGATCATGGCTGACCCCAGACTGAAACAACATATTGAGGTGCTCTTTCTGTCAGAGACACTTACGGCCCAATCTGAATCGGTATAACCACTCAGTCTGAAGTCATGATCTCCATTATAACTGAGACCAAAATCCAATGTACCCTTAAGGTATCTCATCACATGTTTTGCAACAACAAGGTGAACACGTCTGCGTTCTACCAAAAATTGACTCAAGGTGTTCATAGCAAAACATATATCTGGCTTGGTATTCGTCAGATACATCAACGATCCAATGATCTGTCTGTATAGCGTGGCATCAACCAATTCTGACGAAGTATCAACTAGGAGCTTTAACATTGTTTCCATGGGTGTGTTCATGGATTTACAGTCCAACATATCAAACCTCTTAAGTATTTCTACTGCATACTTCCCTTGGTTAATGAAGATCTTCTCTGTACTCTGCCAAACTTCGAGACCTAGGAAATAGTGCATCAGGCCTAGGTCTTTCATCTCAAATTCTGCAGCGAGCTTCTTCTTACAATCTGTGATGAGCTTTTCTTGTCCAGTTAAGAATAAGTCATCCACATACAACAACAATATAATTGTCTCATCATTCATAACCTTGAAGTAAAGGTTAGAATCAACTTTACTCTTGGTAAAGCCCAAGCTCGTTAGGAAAATGTCAATTCGTCCATACCAAGCTCTAGGAGCTTGTTTCAATCCGTACAGAGCTTTCTTCAACTTGTAGACATGTGTCTTTTTATCTTCAACCTCAAACCCTTGAGGTTGTTTTATATACACTTCCTCTTCAATGACACCATTTAAGAAGGCTGTTTTCACATCCATCTGGTGTAACTTCCACTTCATCTTAGCTGCAAGGGCTATGATGGTTTTGATTGAAGTGTATCTAGCTACAGGAGCAAACGTCTCTTCATAATCAATGCCTTCCTTTTGAGAAAATCCACGAGCTACAAACCTTGCTTTATATTTCTCAATACTTCCATCAACAACATGTTTTATCTTGTATAGCCATTTGGAAGATACCACATCCTTTCTCTTCGGTCTGGGAACCATTTCCCATACATCATTCTTTATAATGGATTGATATTCTTCTGTCATGGCATCTGCCCATTCTTTCTTCTGAATGGCTTCTTCAAAGCAAGTAGGCTCCTTCTCTATAAGATCACACATTAAAGCCATGTAACTGGAGAATGGCTTAGGTTTCTAGATCTGTCTCATGGTTCCTTCTAGGGCACCATACTTCTCTTCATCTTGAATAAGTTCCCTTGCCCAGGCTGGCTTTCTCTTGTGAGAGATCGTCATTTGGGGAGGTTCTTGAGATTCTATCATGTCATGATCTTCTGGAATCTCCTCATCAAGGGAAGTTATGACTTCCTTCACTGGTTCTGCAACTCTGGGAGCTACAGGTTCTTCTTCATATACTTCTTCAAGCTGGCATCTCCTTGATTTCTTGAGTGATGAATCTTCATCAAAGGTTACATCTTTGTTGATCTCAATATGATGGTAACCTGGTATGTATATTTTGAAGGCCTTGGAGACCTCACAGTCTCCAACAAATATTCCCTTCTTTCCTGAAGGGTCCAACTTGGTTCTCTTCTCTTTCAGAATGTGTACAAATACTGGACAGCCAAATATTTTGAGATGGCTTATTTTTGGCTTATTTTTGGAGAACATCTCTTTAGGGGTTTTGAACCCAAGTAGACTATGGGATGATCTGTTCTGTACATACATTGTTGTTCTTGCTGCTTTTGGCCATAAGTGCATTGGAAGATCTTGATTGTGGATCATAGTCTTCACTGCTTCCATTATAGTTTTGTTTTTTCTTTTTGCTACACCATTTTGTTGAGGATTGTAGGGAGTGGTGAGCTCCCTCTTAATTCCTGCATCTCTGTAAAAGCTTACAAACTCGTTTGAGATGTATTCTCCTCCATTATCTGTTCTGAGTATCTTGATCTTTCTTTCAGAGAGATTCTCTATCAAGGATTTGAATTCCTTGAATTTACCAAGCACTTCATCTTTTGATTTCAAAAAGTAAACCAAGGTTTTGCGAGAATAATTATCAATGAATGACACATAGTATACATACCCACTAAGAGAGGTCGATGACATTGGCCCACAGAGATCTAAGTGGATGAGTTCCAAGACTCCTTTTGCCTTACTCTTGCTCTTTGGAAAGGTATTCTTTATGTTCCTTTCTTGTGCACATCCCTTGCACACATCTGCATGATCAACTTTGAATTCTGGTAGACCTGTGACTACCTTGCTCACATATGGTAATGCCTTGTAGTTGATGTGAGCTAGTCTTCTATGCCAAAGTTCACATGGACTTTCAATGGAATGAGTCAAGGCTGCAACTGGGCGACCTTTTAGTTTATACAAGCCACCTTCTTCTGTTCCAATAGCAATTGCATCTTCTATGGTTTTTCCTTTAGGCCACATAAGAACTTCTCCATCTATGAAAGCAACTCTAAAGCCTTTCTTATCTAAGGATGAGATAGAAAGTAAGTTCTTTGTCAAACCTGGTACATGTTGAAATATTGTAACTGCAAAGAGTATTCTTATTATTATTGATATATTATTCATAGGATCAATCCCCATTGTGGATTGATCATGTCGGTTATTGTAATAGGACCAAATCCCCTTTTGCGGATTGGTCAAAAGACAATTATAATAGGCAGAATAAGAAGTCGGCCCCAGCAGTTAATAAAGAGACCCAGAAACATAATAAAGGTGGGTTTACCCACCCAGATTGAGAAGTCGGCTTGCCAGTGAAGAGACACTTCACACGTGCCAGAACTTGTATAAATACAGGAGGCTAGCACCTCATTTGAACACAACTGACTTGCTCAGTTTGAGAGACAAGTTTTGATCTGTTACCGGCAAAGGAGAGAAAGAGTGGCACATATCTTGGGAGAGGACTTTCTGTTTTAGCATAAGATCTCTTGGCATTGTATTGGCTATTTATATTAAGGAAGTTTTGCTGGGTTTTCTTCCCCTAGAGGGTTTCCCAGGATAAATGCTGTGTCTCTTATGAATGTGTATTTCTCAGTGATTTTGTTCTTATGTTGCTATTATCTATTGAAATGTAAAGAACTATAATAATGGCATAAATATTAACATGGTATCAGAGCCAACCTGAAGGAAGCATATTTTGCAAGAGAAAAACGTCACTGTTGCAGTACCTGCAAATTAGGGTTTTTCAAAAGTGAAGCTTTTTAGCTCCAAAACCACCTAGAAAGTTGCGCCCTCCCCCAAGGATCGTTTTGGCACCTTGAGCGCACCTTTTCAGTGGCTAGATCTCTCGAAAAGTGAAACCCTAGTTTCACAAAGTACCAGAAAACCAGAAAACCAGAGTACCAAAAGTACCAGAAGTACCAGAAGTACCAGAAAACTAGAAGCACCAGTCCAGAAATCCGCAGATCAAGTTTGAGGGGGTAAAAGTTGGATTTTTTGAAATTCCGACTGCACTAGCTAACTCGCCTCAGCTCAGCGCATCTATCCCCTGGATCAGAATTTCAAAATTCAAAGTTTGAAAAATTAGGGTTTCCTCATAAAACCCTAAGTTGCAGTCTCAGAACCAGCTGCAGTTGCAGCCGTAGAACCAGTTGCAATCACCCTTGAAATTTTCTCAAGAGTTGGCAATGATTACCGCTGCTACCAGATGGAGCCACTACCTGCAAATGCTATCAGAGGTATGTACTTAC
>ML776549.1:2273251-2283786 GCA_009831015.1 Picea engelmannii
TGACCTCGTTGTTAGACATAAAGCAAGATGATGATGTGTTCCTTGCTTCTGACCTAGTTGTTAGACGTAAAGCAAGATGATTCCTTGCTTCTGACCTCGTTGTTAGACGTAAAGCAAGATGATGATGTGTTCCTTGCTTCTGAACTAGTTGTTAGACGTAAAGCAAGATGATTCCTTGCTTTTGACCCAATTGTTAGACGTAAAGCAAGATGATGTATACCTTGCTTCTGACCTAGTTGTCAGACGTAAAGCAAGATGTGACTGACACTGAGCTACCAACTTAACAGCTGTGACATTGAGTCAGTGTAGTACTGTGATGTGCCAGCCTAGTGCAGTGATGAGGTATCATTTTTCACTGATACATATTGATGCAGATGATGATGGCATTCTTTTGAGAATGATGATGCTGTCGATGAAGAAAACTTCCGATGATTTATAGATACGCCAACCAAGATGATATTGATGATGCTGTCCTCCCACTTGATGCTGTTGATGATGCTGTCCTCTCTCTCTCGCATGATGTTGCTGAAGAATACCCTTCTTGTTAAGGGGGAGTGTTGAAATATTGTAATTGCAAAGAGTATTCTTATTATTATTGATATATTATTCATAGGATCAATCCCCATTGTGGATTGATCATGTCGGTTATTGTAATAGGACCAAATCCCCTTTTGCGGATTGGTCAAAAGACAATTATAATAGGCAGAATAAGTAGTCGGCCCTAGCAGTTAATAAAGAGACCCAAAAATATAATAAAGGTGGGTTTACCCACCCAGATTGAGAAGTTGGCCTGCCAGTGAAGAGACACTTCACACGTGCCAAAACTTGTATAAATACAGGAGGCTAGCACCTCATTTGAACACAATTCACTTGCTTAGTTTGAGAGACAAGTTCTAATCTGTTACCGGCAAATGAGAGAGAGAGAGTGGCGCATATCTTAGGAGAGGACTTTCTGTTTTAGCATAAGATCTCTTGGCATTGTATTGGCTATTTATATTAAGGAAGTTTTGCTGGGTTTTCTTCGTCTAGAGGGTTTCCCAGGATAAATGTTGTGTTTCTTGTGAATGTGTATTTCTCAGTGATCTTGTTCTTATGTTGCTATTATCTATTGAAATGTAAAGAACTATAATAATGGCATAAATGTTAACAGCACATATAGTACATCCTTCATTTTCATTGGAGTCCCTGAATCAAGTTTGTAATTGGACTCTCCCACTCCTTTAATAGAGTATTGGTAATCATCTCCAAGTGTAACTTTCTGGGGAAAGTTCTTCTCTCTAAGGCTATAGAGAATGTCTCTCTGACTTGTCATGTGCTTGGAAGCAACACTATCTATGAGCGAAGTATCCTCACCAGGTGACACTGATCCTGAGAGGGCAGAGATTAAGACATAGTCTCCAATCTGTTCTTTAATGATCTTTGTGGGTGGCTCTTCATCTTCAACTGTATGGGCATGGTGCCTTTTGTTTTTTTTCTTGTATTATTCTTTCTTAGCTAGACAATGTTTAGTAATATGTCCCATCTTATCACAATGGTAGCATTGATAAGAGGAGAAATCTCTTTCTTTTCTTTGACCTTTCTAAAACTTCTGGAATCTTCTTGGAGGGTGAGATTCTTTATGAGAGTTGTTGAATCTCTTTGGGGAGTGAGATTCCTTATGTTGATGAGTCTCCTTCTGGAAGTGAGACCTCTTCTTTCCTCCTTTAGTATGAGTAGCTAGGGCTTGATCTTAATCTCTTGATAGTACTGCTTCTCGGTTAACTATTGTTGCTTCTTCTTGAACACATTATTCCCAAAGACTGTCAAAATGTAGTTTCTCCTTTTTGGCATAAATGGTTTGGATGAACGCATCCTAAGGTCTTGTGAGACCATTAAGAGTTGTCATTATGAGTTCATCCTCATCTAGGGTGTCTCCAATTGCTTCTAGTTGTTCCATGAATTGAGAGATTCTAGAGAAATAGTCATGGACTGTTTCTCCTTTCTGCATCCCTGTACTTTTGAGTTGAGTTCTTAGATTCATCTTCCGATTGATGTTCTTTCCTTCATACATTCTGGTTAGGGCATAGAACATTTCTTTTGGAGTTTTCTTTGAAGCCTCTTGAGGGATCAAGTGATCTTTAATGGAGTCTGCAATGATCCTTTTTGATACAGATTTTATGAGCAGAACGAAATGACTACAGATTATTAACCGATGCTTAACACAAAATAACGAAGATACAGTAAAACTGGTTTTCTATTCAATAAGTAAATAAGCTGAAACTGTAAAATGCAGCGGAAACAAGTTTGCTGGAATGGTGGCGGTTTATCTCTGAGAAGGGATGTGACGACTATGCTCATTCGCCAACAAATCATTACAATGAGGCTCTGAAGACCTTTTTACAATAAACAAGAATGTCAAAAACCCTAGACATCCAAAAACCTAATCGTAGTAGATGAAGCGCCAAAAGTCATGTGGGCCTCGTTTGGGTAAGTTAGTACATCAACTTCTCGGGGTCGTAACTTTTGCATACGATCTCCATTTTAGGTGTATGATAGCCTGTTGGAAAGGTATCGTTGAGGATATTCATTTTGGGGGCTTAATGATGCCTTTGACTATCATTGAGATGCTCGATCCCAAAAAACCTTCATTTAGGTCCTCAAAATGGCCTCGGAAGTTAAAACTACTAAAAATAGTAAATTGTCAGAAAACTGTTTTGAGGTAGTTGGAAAAGGTGGGTGGCCATCGATATCCACCTGGATCAATCCTCCCTCCTTAGGAAACAATGGTTTCCATTGCGTTGAGTTCCTCCATCAGATGTGGTACTTTCTGTTGAATTTGGCCTTGGGTGAGCCATTTGCCTTGGTGCAGGAGCTACCCTTCTTTGACGACTCGATAAAGCTGGATCCTTTGCTGTCAAGTGCCCTTGATCTGTGTGTCCACAATCTGATCACTGGATGCCTGTTGTATGCAGTCAGGGTTGAGCTCTGTTGGTGTCAGCTGTTCTGCTACGTCTGAGGTGCCCAATAATAGTAGGAAATAAGGGCGAAAGATATCCACGTTGAACACTGGGTGCAGGCCAAGGAAAGGAGGAATGTTGAGCTCGAAAGAATTATCCCCCACGGCCTTGGTGATGGTGTACGACCCATAACAGAGTGGGCGAAGCTTCCGATGGGGTCCTGTAAGGCGTTCTTTCTGCAAGTGCAACCAAACTTTGTTGCTCACTTGAAACTTATGTGGCACCCGATGTTGATCATGGCATTGCTTGTACTTGTCATTGGACTTTTGTAGGATATCCTGAACCTGTTGGCGGATGTGTTGGATCTGCTCAATGAACCGGGTGGCTTTGTTAGCGTCATTTGGAGTAGGAGATGAGTCGGTGGAGGTGATCTCAAGGGGAAGTGCAACATCTATAGGACCTAATGGTTGGAATCCCAACCCCACCTGAAAGGGGCTGTGGCCGGTTGAGCTATGCAGAGCTCGGTTGTAGCTATGTTGGACATAGGGAAGGCTCTCATACCATGTGCGAGGGTGCTTTGAATTATACATGCGAAGGATATGCACAATCATTCGATTTACGACCTCCATTTGGCCATCTGTCTGGGGTTGGAAGGCTGTGGATTTGGTGAGCTTGATGTCCAACAGTGACTAGAGGCTCGACCAGAATGTGTTGAGAAATCGACTATCCCGAACTGGAACAATGGTTTGTGGGATTCCAAAATGTATCCAGACTCGTTGTAAGAAGAGCTTGGCAGTGGCCTCTGCTGTGATGTTCTTCTTGCAGGCAACCAGAATCACCATCTTAGAAGAACGATCAACAACCACAAAAACAGTCATTTCCTCGCTTGGTGGACGGGAGGCCTAACATGTAGTTCATTGAGATCGATTCCCATGGCCTGTCAGGAGTAGGAAGAGGGGTGTACAGGCCCTGTTTCTTAGTGGTCGGTTTGGCAATAACGCAGGCAGTGCAGGACCTGATATACTTGCTGACCTCTTGTTGAAGTTTCGGCCAGTAGAAATATTTCTGTAGCATCGCTACTATCTTTTCGATGCCGAAGTGTCCTACCACCCGACTATAGTGGGCTTCTCAGATCAACTTCGCCCGTTCGCTAGATGGAACAAAGATATGGCCCAGACGACACAACAACCCATCCTGAAGATGGCAATTATCAACAGCTGCGTTTGCAGTCAACATTTGGTAGGTGGTGGTGAAGTCTGGGTCTGTCTCATATAGTTGGGGCCATCCAGACATCGCAAGAGTCTAGCACCGTGGTGAGTGTCACGACTGGCGGTCTGCTGAGGCAATCAACGATGCGATTGGTGCTTACTATTTTATACTTGATGTTGAGGTGGAATTGCTGCAAGTATGTGGACCACTTTTGATGGTGATCATTCTGCAATTTTTCTTGTGTCTGCATGAACTGCAGTGGCTTATGATTAGTGTGGATGACTGTCTCCTTCCCAAGAATGTAATGTCTCCATTGGCGGCAAGCTTGCACAATGGAGTACATTTCTTTGTCGTAAGTAGGGTACTTACAGACAACATCTGATAGTGTCTCACTATGATAGGCCAGGGGGTGGTCGTGCTGAGTGAGAACGACGCCCACCGCATAGTCTGAAGCATCTGTCTCGATCTCAAAGGGCTGCTGCTGGTTTGGTAGTGAAAGTATTGGGGCTGGGCACAAGCGTTGCTTCAAATCATCGAACCCTTGTTGTTGGGACCGACCCCACGCAAATTTTGCCTTACCACCACCACCCCTGGTTATTTGGCTGAGGGCCCATGCAATATGGGAGAATCCCAACACGAACCCGTGGTAGAAATTGGACAGGCCCAGGAAGCTTTGAAGCTCAGTGAGTGTGGTTGGGGCTGGCCAGTCATGGATGATTTGGATCTTGGCTGGATCCACATGTACACCATGCTAGTCAACGATGTAGCCAAGGTAATGGACCCTGTCCATGCCGAAGGAGCATTTTTCCAAGTTGGCATATAGCTTGTGCTGCCGCAGGGTGTGCAAAACCTGCTAAATATGCTGCAAGTGTTCGGCTCAAGTCTTGCTGTAAATGAGAACGTCATCCAGATACACGACTACAAAAATATTGGTGAATGGTCATTGGATATCGTCCATCATCCTCATGATAGTGGCTGGAGCATTTGTCAAACCAAAGGGCATGACCAACCATTCAAAAAGGCCTTCCTTTGACTTGAAGGCGGTTTTCCATACATCTGTCTGTTCTATCGAGACCTGGTGGTAGCCAGACTTCAGATCAATCTTTCTAAAGTATTTGGCCCCTGTGAGTTGATCAAGGAGGTCGTCGGTTCAGGGAATTGGGCATCAGTTTCTGACTGTGATTTTATTCAGAGCCCAGTAATCAATGCAGTCGCCAGGTTCCATCTTTCTTTTGTACCAACACGATTGGGCTCCCGCTAGGTGATGAGCTGGGATGGATGTGCCCCTTGTGGAGCAGTTCTTGGATCTGTCGCTTGTTCTCCTCATTCTCTAACAAAGAGCGGCGATAGACTGGCCCATTGGGAATAAATGATGTGTCTCTTGTGATTGTGTATTTCTTAGTGATCTTATCTTATGTTATTGTTATTCATTGAAATGCAAAGAACTATAATAATGGCTTAAACATTAACATGGTATCAGAGCAAAGCTGAAGAGAGCATCTTTCACAAAGAGAAAAGTGAAAAACGTCACCGTTGCCGTACATGCAAATTAGGGCTTTTTGTTGGTGAGGTATTTCAGCCCTAAAACCATCTAGAAAAGTGCGCCCTCCCCCAAGGATCATTTTGGCACCTTCAGCGCACCTTTTCAGTGGCTAGATCTCCCGGAAAGTGAAACCCTAGTTTCACAAAGCACCAAAAAATCAGAAAACCAGAGTACCAGAAGTACCAGAAAACCAGAAGCACCAGTCCAAAAATCCGCAGATCAAGTTTGAGCGGGTAAAAGTTGGATTTTCAGAAATCTGACTGCACCATCTTACTCGCCTCAGCTCAACACATCTATCCCCTGGATCAAAATTTCAAATTTTGAAGTTTGAAAAATTAGGGTTTCCTCATAAAACCGTAAATTGTAGTTGCAGTTGCAGTCTCAAAACCAGTTGCAGTTGCAGCCGAAGCACCAGTTGCAAACACCCTTGAAGTTTTTAAGAGTTGGTAATGATTACTGCTACTGCCAGATGGTGCCACTACCTGCAAATGCTATCAAAGGTATGTATTCACATATGTTTAAATGGTTAAACTTTAAAGAGTATTTGCAGGAGAAGGGATCTTTAGCCATAGATCCAGAAGGATCTCAAGATCCAACACATTCAGAGGAATGATGCAACCCAGGTGCGATTATTCTGATATGCATCCATTTGTTATATTGATCAATGTTGCATGTTGTAGCTATGACCATCATTCTAACCTTTTTTGAGTCAAGGTATTAGATGGATTAAAAGTTGAGATCATAGAACTTATACTCTAACCCATCCTTCTGTCAAGATAACGTATTGTCTTAGTACAGAAGACAGGTTGAAGAAAACACTCGTCATCTCGAGTGAAGGAGACTTGGAAGAAAAACAAGCACTCATTCCTGAGGACAAGGCTCCAGGTTTGATTAATCAAGTTAATAAGATTCAAAGGTACACATGACAAGTTGATGACTATAGTTGAAATAATAGTCTTTGTAAAGTATCATACTTGATAGCATGTGAGCACATAGAGGTAAATGCTTAACGTAATCATTTTTCTGATACAACTAACACCTCCTCTAGGAAGAATCTCGTCTGTTAGTTCCAGGTTGCCATGGAGGAATGTTTGATCACAACACTATGAGAGTGTTAACCTCATTTTCGTATTGTATTCCTTACCTTTAATCTTTGCTTCAGACAAATTACAAGTGATAGCTCTAAAGGAGCTACTGTGATGATTGTTCGTGCTATTTCTTTATATTATCAAAAGGATATTATTCTTGCTTGCTGTTTTGTTGACCTTGCTCCAGGTCACAGGTAATAACCCTGAGGAAGCTATAGTAAAGGTTGCAAAAGGCAACATGCTAAGGGAGAAACCTTAAAAGAAGCAATCATCATTGGAAAAGAAGAAGGTAGCTTGTATAAGCTAAAGGGTCACTCAGAAGCTGCCATGACCCACGCCATTGAGAATCCATGTGAACTTTGGCATAGAAGACTAGCTCACATTAACTACAAGGCGCTACCATACATATGCAAAGCGGTCACAGGTTTACCAGAACTCAGGGTTGACCATGAAGGCGTATGCAATGGATGTGCACAAGGGAAGAGCATCGAGAACCCTTTTCCGAAGAGAGACAGCAAAGCAGAAGGAGTCCTAGAACTCATTCATTCAGATGTGTGTGGCCCAATGCCATCGTCCTCCATTAGTGGATGTATATTATGTATCATTTATTGATGATTATTCTCGTTAGACCTGGTTGTATCTCTTGAAATCTAAAGATGAAGTGTTCAACAAATTCAAGGAATTCAAAGCCTTGATAGAGAATCTTTCTGAAAGAAAGATTAAGATACTCAGGTTAGATAATGGAGGAGAATACACCTAAAAAAAAAAAAGGTTCTTGAGCTTCTGCAAAGATGTTGGGATCAAGAGGGAACTCACTACTCCCTATAATCCTCAACAAAACGGTGTGGCTAAAAGAAAGAACATAACGATAATGGAAGGCGTGAAGACCATGATCCATGATCAAGATCTTCCTATGTGCTTATGGGCAGAAGCAGCAATGACAATCGTATATGTGCAAAACCGATTATCCCATAGTGCACTTGGGTTCAAGACCCCGGAAGAGATGTTCACCGGAAAGAAGCTAGAGGTAAGCCATCTCAAAATATTTGGCTGCCCAGTATTTATACATATACCGAAAGAGAAAATAAACAAACTGGAACCCTCAGGAAAGAAGGGAATATTTGTGGGATACTGTGAGGTCTCCAAGGCCTTCAGGATCTATATACCAGGTCACCGCCACATTGAGATCAGCAGGGATGTGACCTTTGATGAAGATGCAGCGCTCAAGAAATCGAGAAAATGCCAGCTTGAAGAGGTATATGAAGATGAACTCGTAATCACCAGAGTTGCAGAATCAGTGAGGGAGGCTCCCAGAGCTGCTAAACCAGTGAGGGAGGTCGTAACTTCCCTTGATGAGGAAATTCTAGAAGATCATGACGTAGTAGAGATTCAAGAACCTCCTCAGATGACGATCTCCCATAAAAGAAAGCCATCTTGGGCTAGAGAGCTTATTCAAGATGGAGAGAAATATGTTGTTCCCAAAGGAACCACGAGACATGTGAAGAGACCTAAGCCATTCTCCAATTATATGGCTTTGATGTGTGATCTCCTAGAAAAGGAGCCTACCTGCTAAGAAGCCATTCAGAAGAAAGAATGGGTAGATGCCATGACAAAATAATACCAATCCATAATAAGGAACGATGTATGGGAAATAGTTCCTAGACCGAATAGCAAGGATGTGGTATCGTCTAGATGACTCTTCAAAATAAAACATGCTGCTGATAGAAGTATTGAGAAGTATAAAGCAAGATTTGTAGCTTGTGGCTTTTCTCAAAAAGAAGGCATTGACTATGAAGAGACATTCGCTCCTGTAGCCAGATACACTTCGATCAGTACCATCATAGCCCTTGCAGCTAAGATGAAGTGGAAGTTACACCAGATGGACGTAAAGACATCTTTCCTAAATGGTGTTATCGAAGAGGAAGTGTATATAGAGCAACCTCAAGGATTTGAAGTTGAAAACAGGAAGTCTCATGTCTGCAAGTTGAAGAAAGCCTTGTATGGATTGAAGCAAGCTCCTAGAGCTTGGTATGGCCGGATAGACAGCTTTCTGACAAGCTTGGGCTTTACCAAGAGTAAAGAAGATTCTAACCTCTACTTCAAGGTTATGAACGATGAGCCAGTGATACTATTGCTATATGTGGATGACTTATTCTTAACTGGAAAAGAAAAGCTCATCACCGAATGTAAGAAGAGACTCGCCTCAGAATTTGAGATGAAAGACCTTGGCCTAATGCATTATTTTTTAGGTCTTGAGGTATGGCAGAGTCCAGAGAGGATCTTCCTTAACCAAGGGAAGTATGCAGTCAAAATCTTGAAGAGATTCGACATGTTAGAGTGCAAGCCCATGAATACACCCATGGAAACAAAGCTAAAGCTGCTGGTCGATACTTCGTCAGAATTGATTGATGCCACACTGTACAGATAAATTATTGTATTGCTGATGTACCTGACGAACACCAGACCAGACATTTGTTTTGCTGTGAACACCTTGAGTCAGTTTCTGGTAGAACCCAGACATGTTCACCTTGTGGCTGCAAAACATGTGATGAGGTACCTTAAGGGTACATTAGATTGTGGTCTCAATTAGGATGGAGATCATGATTTCACATTGAGTGGGTACATTGATTCAGATTGGGTAGGAAGTGTTTCTGACAGAAAAAACACTTCAGGATGCTGTTTCAGTTTGGGATCAACCATGATCTTGTGGCAGAGTAGGGAGCAATCCAACATTGCTCTTAGCACAGCGGAAGCAGAATACATTGCTGCATGTTTTGCCCGCTGCAAAGCTATATGGCTTCAAAAGTTGCTGACCGACCTATTTGACCTAGAGATGGAAGCAACCACGATCCTATGTGACAACCATAGCTGCATAAAGATGACAGAGAATCATGTATTCCATGACAGGTCGAAGCACATAGAGATTCGTTATCATTACATCCGTGACATGGTGCAGAGAGGAGTCTTAAAGCTCCAGTACGTTAGCACGGATAAACAGGTTGCTGATGTGTTGACCAAGTCTCTATCTCGTGTAAAGTTTGAGTACTTTCGAGATAAGCTTGGAATAGTCCGAAAGGACCTTCCTCGAAAGGGGGAGTAGTTGCTGTGATGAGACATCTCTTGCTTCCATCCTCATTGTTGTGACGTAAAGCAAGAAGATGTGATGAGACTAGTATTGTGCTTCCAGCTTGATAGCTGTAACGTAAAGCCAATCTAGTATCTTGCTTCCAACCTGATGGTTGTGACGTAAAGCAAGAAGATGTGATGAGACTAGTACTATGCTTCCAGCTTGATAGCTGTGACGTAAAGCCAATCTAGTATCTTGCTTCCAACGAGATGGTTGTGACATAAAGCAAGAAGATGTGATGAGACTAGTACTATGCTTCCAGCTTGATAGCTGTGACGTAAAGCTAGTCTAGTATCTTGCTTCCAACCTGATGGTTGTGACGTAAAGAAAGAAGATGTGATGAGACTAGTACTGTGCTTCCGGCTTGATAGCTGTGACGTAAAGCTAGTCTAGTATCTTGCTTCCAACCTGATGGTTGTGACGTAAAGAAAGAAGATGTGATGAGACTAGTACTGTGCTTCCGGCTTGACAGCTGTAACGTAAAGCCAATCCTGTATTATGATGAGCCAACCTCGTGCTGTGATGATGATGATGATGTATTAGTTTTATACTAATACATATTGATGCAGATGATGATTGCATTCCTTTGAGAATGACGATGCTGCCGATGAAGAAAACTTCCGATGATTTAT
>ML776549.1:2311157-2335413 GCA_009831015.1 Picea engelmannii
AGCAAACTCTTTCACCTGGAAAGAGTTTCTCGCAGGCCTGACAACCTGCCTCTTCCAACATCAACCACCTCCCTCACCTGGAGAGAAGTCATACACAAGCTCAACATAGGCTTACTCTGGCCAGTATGCCACGCGCAGACAAGCACTGCGTGGCCACAACAGCTAATCGGGAAAACAAACACGACTTTCTAACTGGTTCAACAATGGCAGGTCACTTCTTATTTCTCAATCCGACAACACGGGATAGACTCACGCTCGGGTTCTCGGGAACGCGTGACAAACAATCCATGCAGGGTCAACACAGGTTCGAACTGTTCAGATAGGAGTTGTACCAGGGTATTTCAGAAGTCCACACAGGATTTTCCGTTTTCAGGGATGAACCAGGGTATTCTTGCAGAGGTCGTATCGGTTCCACGCATCAAAGGTTCGGGTCCGAATGGAGAAAAGATCTCCCTCCACGGTTCATCTCGGCTATTATATTTGCATGCACCAGGGTTGACACTTGTCACCCCTGGAACTGCATGCGTTCCACCAGCACGCGTTCCTCCCACCATTTGGGAATTCATGTGTCCTTCCAAAAGGACTTAGGATAAAGACATAAAATACACAAATCTTTTGGAATAATAATAAAATATTATCCTCAGGCTTAAGCCCCTTAGGCTTAGCCCCTAGGCTCAAGACTTAGCCCCTCTCCCACCTTCCAGCCCCTAATTCCTTGCCCATTCTGTGGACGCTCAGTCCCCCTTCACTCATTCATCGTGGTCGGTCTGCACCTGGCGGTGTTTATATTTTTATTAATCGTTCTACATACGTACATGTACATCAGCAGGCTCCTGGCCTTCAACACTTAGGCTCCATGGCCTAACAAACACATAAGCCTACCAGCTTATACCAAAACATGGCTCACCAGCCTATAGACATGTTTACAATTCATTTCATATATCATGATTTGCAACGGGGCTCGGCCTTGGGGACACTACATTGTCCATCTACATCCATGATTCTATAATGAAGGGAAGAAGTGGAGTCTTTAGGGCATGGAATCTATGAGAAACTCCATGGACCCAAGAGCTAAAGATGAGGAAAAACATGAAAGAATCCAAGAAAGAAAGAGAAGCCAGAACAACCAGTCATTGTATTAAGAATCACAAGATTACTAGCCTGATATGAACTCACTAAAAGCAATCAAGCAAAGGAACTGAAAGTTATGATGAAGAACAATTTATATATGCAAGCATTGCAAGATCCAGAACTAGAGGTTCTCCCAGATGGAGGGAGAAGACTATGACGATTACTTGTTCCAGTAAACCAGACATGCCTCTACATGAGTCATTATATCATCCACAATGTCCATGGGTTGGAGTTCTACATCAGATGAATGCAAAGACTATTCTCCAGAGCAATTGAACAAAGAGCGTATGAAAAGCAATCTCAAGACTTTAAGGCATACCGTAAAGAGACCCTTGTATGCAGATGGAAGAAGATAACTTGGTGGAGAATCTCTAGTGCACAACAGAAGCGTGGTGAAGATGTTCTATAACAAAGATATTGTATCAAGATGATTACTCAGAAGATTAGGTCTCATGATGACAGAAGAAGTGCCACGTGGATATGTTCCAGTTTGACCCTTGCCACGATGTTGTGAGCTGGCAGGAACCAAGAGGAATCCAACAATGATATACTTTATTGATCAGAGCTACATGAAGCCTTCAGAGAAAACTAGTGTTCCATACCAAGTACATTTGAAATCAAGCATTACATTATCCGTGATGAAGTCTAGAAAGGAGAAAGTGGTTCTCCAATACATATCTCCGTAGATGAGCAGATAAGCAGACATTTTGGTAAAGCTTCTGTCCAAGATGAAAAAGTTTGCGTACTCAAGCTGGAGCTCGTGGAGATGACTTCCTTATTGAAAAAGGAAGAGATGACTCCCAGGTTGGGAGGGAGCACTGATGTATTATTGATTGATGGACAATCATTTTTCAGTTCGAACAATGGTCTAGGATGAGCAGTTCCTTTCTAGTTCGAAAAGTGGTTTGAGATTTCTGACGAACAGGCATTTTTCCAGTTCGGAAAATGGTCCAGATCGAACGGTCATTTTCATAATGAAAATGGTTTGATGGATTGCTGATGTATCATAGACAACGACTTCTCATTGTGGTTAACATGGGGAGTGGTCTAGGGTAGTCTCTCTTCTTGAGGGTTATTCAGGAAGACTGGCCCGCCTCGCCGGACAATGATTTCCCATTGTGGTTAACATGGGGAATGGTCCGTTTTGGAGGTTGGTGTAGGACAGTCATTTCCTTTGGAAATGGTCCGGACAGTCATTCCTTAGGGCAGATTCATTCTCTCTAGGTTGCACTTTGTTTAGTGCCGGAGGAATGGCCCAGGGTGGGGAATGGTCCAGGTTCAACAATCATGGACATACATTCCTTAAGGCAGACTCATTCTCTCCAGGTTACGCTTTGTCTAGTGTCGGAGGAATGGCCCAGGGTGAGGAATGGTCCAGGCTCAGAAATCAAGACAATTATTCTTCCTTGCTTGAGAAGAATAGTCCAAATAGCTCATCATTGATGTTTGACCTTCTAAGGGCAGATGATCTTCCAAGATCTCATAGATGTGAGTGGAAGAATGGCCCAGATGATTCATTTTATATCATAACATTGTTTCTGTGTAGGTTGATATCAGATGATTGTTATGAAGACCGTATGTTTCTAGACAGTAGATGTATACTATTGTGGTGGATGTGTTCCACTGTTTGATCAAGTATCTGTGTGGTAGTTGGTGTGGTAGTGTACCACTGGATTGTAGTTGTGTACTACTATGGATAGACACAGTTGTGTTCTATTGAATGATATTGTTCCAATTGCCTTGAAGACTATTAGCAGTGTTGAAAATAATCATCAGCTAGATGAATGATCAATGAATAGAGATTTCACAGACAGAAAATGGTTCAAAACATTTACTCTTCTAGATTAGAAGAATGGCCCTTGTGTCACTCTGTGGAGTGAGCATCATGTCTGATTACTCAGATAGAGTATGGTTTAGAGAGATGATGCAGCTGATGACACTGATGATGATGATGGTGCTCATGATAGTCATGAGATAGTCTATACAACTATGTTGATGCTACCAGGTGAATGATATGTTTATGCTCAAGATCATTACCTGTAATACCTCCCTAGCTAGGAGGGAGTGTTGATATTATGGTAGTTGCAGGAGGTATTTACCACCACGTGTAAACCTGACGAGAATAGAATATTCCAGGAGCAAGACGAAACCCTAATGAGTTGGCTAATAAACCTAGAAGACATGTCGACTCAAGAAGATAACTTGTATTAGGTTATTAGCCTACAAGAGAAAAAGTCGGCCAGAAGAAATAATATATACTGAACAGACAGATACCCAGAATGAGAAGTCGGCCCAGGCAGTTAGCCAGAATTACTATAAATACAGGAGGCCTGTCTTCATTCTGGCAGGCAGTCTCAGAATTGCAGAGCATCACTTGTGCGCACTGCAGTGCCCAATTTTGTGCACAGGTTTGGAGGAGAGCTGCCGTTGTAGCTGCTGCAGCTAGCATATCACGTTTGTCTTAGACTATCTGTTGGTTAGGGTTTGGACTATCTGATCAGCCCTTGTTGGTGCGCTATCCTTGGGGAAAGGTGCGCTACCCTTTGTTTGGCTATCTAGCCTAGGGTTTGCTTCCGGAGTGATTCTCTGTCAAGGTTAAGGTGCTCAGAGGGTGGCTTCAGCCTATGGTTGGGTGACAATAGCGATATTGTCAATGGTAAAACGAACACATTCATTATATTCTAAAACATGTTTCATAAATTTTGCATCTAGTTTGGCATTCTACATGTTTTCTTTTGTATATATATATATATATATATATATATATATATATATATATATATATAAACGCTCCGGAGACGCTTTGCTCCCGACTATTTTTTGAAAAATGTGTTCCCATGCTCCTGCTTCGCTCCCACGCTCCGGCAACACTGGGTTGACCTTGATAAGTTTTATTAACTAAGGGACATTTCCCATGTTAAATTAACATTAGTTTTATTTGAGTAAGCACATTGTAGATTGTAATGGAAGATTGTCAAGTAATTCTGACAGGTCAAATTAAGTCAGAGTAAAATGTGTACTTGTTTGTCCTTGCCTTGGAGTATGTGATGATTTACTGTAAGGATTTCACTTGTATTTTTCTCTAATTTAAGCTATCTCAAAGCATTAAGGTATTTAGTTTGAGAGATAGGATTTCAATAAAACCATTTTAAATCTCCTTTGGCAATTGTATATTTATTTTAATTTAATATATATATATATATGTCGTCCGGTGGCCATTTATAGCCAATGGCACTGGAAAAAGGTAGATGAATAGAGTATGCAATGGGAGTGCATAGAGCTTTTCCGACCAGGTCAAAGCTAGTAGACCATGTTGACCTCCCTTTAAGAACTCTTAAAGCAATAAGAGGACAGTGAAAGCTTTGTGTGTGCCTGTAGCAACTTTTAAAAATCTACTCGGTTGTCATACTGATGGATAAAAAAGAACATCTTAAAAAATGTACAGATGTTAGTCCTTGCCCCCAAGTTCTGCATATCCAATTACAATTTCTATCACTACTCTAAAACATTTTCCAACTATGTATGAGAAACAAAGAGACTCAAGATCTATGCTACCTGATTAAACAGTTTTGCTAACAAAAACAGTGTCCAAAACATATACCTGTTTTTTTCAAGACAAGAAGAAACAACCCATTGTTCCTGAGTCATTTCACAAGCCAAGAAATGTGTTTCATGAGAAAGAAGTTTCTCACCTGTGAAATGGATGGGAAATGACCAAGATTTATGATGAGAAATGACTGTTTCCTGGCCGCTTCTCATGGTGCCTCTCCAAAAATATAATATAAGAAAAAGTATCATTAGAAGGAAAAAATAAAGTGGGAAAATGAAACTATATGAACTCTTAACTTTTTTTTATTTTTATTTTGTAAATTTGTGATCGACTTGGGCTTGTAAATTTCGTCATTTGAAATATGATTCTAAATGGTAAATAGTACATTTTTTTTCTGAATCAGGAGTTTGAGTTTTAGATCTTGATTGCAGTTTCTTTAGCTAGTGCAATCTTTTATTGCTTCATATTGCACACTTCACAATTTCACATTATATAATGTCATATGATATGAACCATGTAATGATTATGATCATTTTTTATATTCGACATTGGTTTATGACATATGTATATCTAATTGTGTAACCACTGTAAATGTTACGAGGGGCTCAGGGCCCAAGGTTCTACTGGTACCAATTCCTATACCTGAAAGCCTCTGATCCACAGTCCATGTTTTGTTGCCATTTCTTGTATCATTTTCTATTCACTGTTTCTGCTAGCATAGCTCAGGATCATCCAACGAACATTGATTCTGATAATTATGCAAGAAATGGAGTCACGGGGATTCTTCTTTTATCAAAGAGGGCACAGGTGTATAGATTACGAGTATAGGTTTAGTTTGAATGCTCTGAGTCAGGGACACAACTGCACCTAGGGATGTTTTCCACCTAACCATTGATAGATCTTCATGATTTCTAGACTCTCCTTGAGTTGGATAGAAGGCACTGTTGATTTTGGCACTGGCTGCTAGAAACCTATCAAACCAAGGGCTAGGTTTGATTGCTTTATTAATGCCCTTGAGCATGACAATTGATCGATGTCCGCTTCCTGAAACTAGCCAAATAGAAGAGTGCCTTCACATTGGCATCAACGAGGCATGTGGGCCCATACTCTCGAGTCTCACCAATCAGCAATGCAGTGACTCCTTCGCACCAACCAGACAGGAGAACAGGAAAGTGCACACATATCTTACATTTGCACTCCTTGCTCTAATGATGAAGACCATCTCTGAACTGTCTTTTTGCATTCAACAACAGTGAAAATCATTATGGCCATGCGCAAGCCCAGAAAAAGGGCTCCCAGCTATGAAAATATGATACTGGAGGCAAGTTTGTAGGTCTGCAATACATATCTTGGCCCTGAAATGCATGTCGGACCTCTGTAACAGTGTCTGAGGCATTAGAAATCACAAACTACACCTATGCAACAGCTTTTTTGGCACAAATGAGAATTCTGCAGTAACCGCTGGAAAGCCATGCCCTTGTAAGAGCTGCTGAACACAAAACAGAACTTAGAATCCATCAACTGGGATGTCAAAATGCAGAACAGGCGTCTATCTCAACTGGCCAGACATGAGAACAGAAGAACAAACCCTTGAGATGGACTGCTACGACAAGAGAAAGGAAGATCAGACCTAAGAATCAGATTTCTGGGCATTTGATATGCAGATCAAATCTGCAAATCATATAACTCTGTATGAATTATGCAAGTCGAGTCTTAAAACTGAACCCTGGCATGAAAAACACAGTTCAAACCATTAAGACAATTGCTGGCAATAGGAAAAATTATTCACATATGAACACAAAAGGTTTCAACATTGAATCACTGAACACAGGGTGCATGTCCCTGCAATTCTCCAGATTAACACCCTACAAAATAGAAACTCTTCTACATACAGTGTAAGACAATGCTCTGCCTTCCTTGGTCCTGAGTATAAAGTATGTCCTCTCTTTGTTACCAATTCTGTGTGTGTATTTTGGGATAAAGCCTAAAAGCTCTCATATGTCTATTTGAAATAACCCCTTCTTTTGTGTCTTTTCCATAAAGATAATCCCTCCCTTCAAAATTTGTCTGTCCTGTCCTGAAGTCATTATCAATTAGTGCAGTAAGGTAAAAATATAAATCCTGCTAAATTTATTCCTGCTTATCTTCTAAGAACAGTTCACAGACCAAAATTATCATCTCCTCTATACATGGAAAATCCTTGTAAAAAGTGTAACCAATACCAATAATACCACAACATTGAGAAATTTGCCACAAATACTAGCTAAATCTCATTAAAAGTTGTGCTTATTTAATGTGCCACGATCTCTCTGTGTCCTACTTGTCAATTCAAATTCCTTATTTCTAGGTGCAGTTCCATCCCTGTGCAACATTGTGCGTTCAGTGCCAATCCACTTAGCCCCACACAAAATAATAAATGCTGTCTTTATCTGAATTTTGGAAGGTGCATCCCCTCTGGCCTGCTTGTGTAAACATTGGCCTTTGTTTTTCTACATACAACATATATGCAGTAAATACATTAGTAAACAGGAAAAATGAAATAGGGAAAGCACTGAAACAGAAGACTTGATATGTTTGTAAATTAGGAACTAAATATTGTGGATGGTTGTTAATCTGAATGTATGGTTTATGTAAACCATTAAATATCAAAAGCTGTCAGAGTATTGTTTCTGAATCATAATAACGGAAGAATGACTACCTTTGGCATTTCTAAAATATTCAAGTTATGAAAACTTCCTGATAGTCCACCCCTTTTAGCTTTTACAGTAGACCACCAGAGATGGCTCGTCATGTTCCTTAGCAACAAGCTTCATTTCTGACAAAAATACTCTCAGAGAAAGGTCTTCCCTTATTGCCGGTTCCAGACTAATCACCTCTTACTTTCAGCCTCTAGATGGTTCCTGACGCGAGAGGTCTCATGGGCAAGTCTTCCGTAGAAGGTTATTCAGACAGCATAGACTCCAGAGTCGCCAACCACTTGCCAGTTTGAATCTAATCACCAATTAGTTTTCTTTGATCTTGCATGCTAGGAGAGCTACTAAGTAACTGAATTTCTGTTTTATTGCTTCTACCTTTGTTCCCTTCTTTGGATCCCTGTGCGTCTTATCTCTTTTGGGCTTTCTTGTGTCTCATTGTATATGATTTTTCATCACGTGGTCTCCTCCCACTTTCTTGTTGGAGATGCTTTTGGCACCCCTGGCCTGAACTTATTTTTTTTCTCTTGCAGTTTTCACAGAGATACTTATACCACTTCCTTTGCTCACTTATATCATTGTACTCTCTGTAGTCTCACTGAGCAAATTTGGGCACTAGAAATTTATTACTATCTTGTGCTGTTTTAATATCACAAAACTACTTCATCTATATTTCTCAATTGTGTTGTTTCCGTGATCTAAGATTCACATCTAATGATGCTCTGGAAATTAAAGAACAAAGCTTGCCTTTGTCCAATGGGGGAGATTAGCTAATTTATAGTGTAGTCAATATCATTCATTACCCAACTTTGCCACCAAAGGTTGTTGATCGTTGTCCTTCTGCCTTGATTCCTTGCTGTTCAAATCTTCCATGCATTAACATTCTAATAAAATATGAAATATCAGCTCCATATATTATTGTCATCCAGCAACAAATCAGTTATAGATATTCCAGCTACCTCCATTCTAAAAGTACAAACATGCAGTAATGCCTAAAGAAGGATATAACTTTGAACCAACTGCATGCTTTTGTAAAGATGTAAGTTGTAACTAATGCTAATTAAAGGACATCATACACTCCTTAGAATGGAAAAGTTATTCTCGAGTATGCTGTGTATTTTCTCATTTTGCTGTAAATTCTTAACACTAGATTCATAAACTGGCTATCATATTTCTATATAAATGTTGATGTGAAAATTCCCAAGCCCTAGGTGACTAAAGTCCTTATGATTTCAATCAAACAAGTAGATTGCTGAATTTAATTATCGCAGAAATAAATTTCAGGCATTAATCACACATTAACTGGAAATCAAATAGCTGAAGCATAAAAATTAGTTTCACACATACACCGGTTATTACTCCTTCAAATCTGTTTTCATTCCTTTGAAAAACTTACAAGGAAACTCCCACAGGCTGTCCAAAAAATAGCACTGCACGGATACCAAAAAACACCTCAAACTTGAGCTTTTACAGCTTGACTGAAAGGTACAGCTGCTGGAAAAAACCAGAGACAGCAGAAAATTGCTGTACGTCCTGCCTGTACTTCTGTACAAACTTATTGGTATGACCACACGGATCTGTATGGTACTGTTTGTACGAATGTACGGAACTCTGTACACCGGTGTGGAACTGTGCGGATCCCAGTACGGGACTGTGTGCTTCCTGGAAATGCCTCTTTCCTGGCCGCGTGCTCTCTCCCTCTCTCTGTCACTCAATCTGCTCAACTGCTCAAGTGTTCTTGCGTGTGTCTTAACTCTCTTTCTTGACCTGTCTTTACAGTTTTAGCTTAGACCAAAACCCTAATCTATTTTTGAGATTACTCCTAGTCTAAGTCATGCATGCATGAAATATACCTTTCTAGACTCTAACTGCTAAAAATAAGACTTTCACTTTTTAACTAAAGTGAATTACAAAATAGAATTACTTTTTCGAAAATAGAATTACTTTTCAAAAATATCTCGAACTATTTCTTGCATGTTCACAGTGAACCTGTGTGCAAGTTCTTGTCTGAGCTATAATTCTCCACTCATGTACTGTTAGTAGGTTGACTATGTTGTCCTACTCATCATGCTTCTGGGAGATTGTCTTAAAATTTTTGAATCAGACAGAGAAGTCATAGCACTATGATTTTGGTCCTTGGATATGTTTACTCTTTAAGAATCTGTAAAAGCTCGAGGATTCAGGTTCGGTGAATAAATCCTCGTGAATAAACTTCTAAGGAAGAATCACATCACATAAAAGAAAAAATTATTAAAAGATTTTATTTTTCAGTGAGCTGCCTTCTTTTAATGAAGCTTTTGATATCTGATTGACTATAAAATACCTACACTAGTCTGCTATCAACATTTTTAAGTGACAGCAAATTCAATTATTTTGGGCTATAAGTATTCATTTTGAAAGGAGAGGTCTCTCCATAATTCGCCTTAATATAACAACTTGTGTGTTTCTTTCTGGAAACCATTCATCAATTTTGCTTCATCTGTTGTTTTGAAGGTCTTCTGTTCTCATTTAAAAACTTATGGTTCTGTTTGCAGGAGCTTGGAAGCTCTGATAAGTCATTTTGCAGATCGTGTCTTGTAAATAATGTTGGTCATCTGGAAATTCTACATCACAACATTAGTGCCCCGCATATAAAGAAACTGCGAGCACAAATCCGTTTGCGATGTTACTGCATGATTTGCTCAGTAAATTTGTTAAATATAAAAGCTGCAGAAGCTCATGTCCAGGATTCTAGGCATGAACGGTGCATGAGCCGTGGTTTCAGGGTAGCAAAATTTGCTGACCAGACTTTCAAGTGCCCTCCTTGTGGCATTGCATTCAATTGCAGTATTGCTTTGGAGTTACATCTGGTGATGTCACACAAGGTCACATTCTCAACAGAGAACTTGCCAGAATTGACTGGGGTCATTAAGCTACTTTCTGGCTCATCAAGTGATTGCTCCAAAGTTGGCATAAATCTGCAATGCCTTCTGTGCCAGGTAAAATGTGAAGCCATAGATGATTTTGTTCTGCACTTATTTTCCAGTGTGCATATTAAGTCCTTGAGAACATCCACTTGCCTCGTTTGCGAAAAAAAGTTCATTCACGTGAATGACCGCGAGAGCCATTTGCATGCATATAAACACAAATTTCAGTTGCAAAAAGTTTGTATAAGCAACAGGCTCAAGAAGGTGAAGGATATGGGACAAGTAGAAAACATGGGATACTTATGCACATATTGTATGATATGGTGCAAAAGCTGGCCCTGCTTTATGCTTCATTTACTGGGCAGTGCTCACAAGCTATATGCTGAGATTCAAGATCAGCGGCATACCAAAAAAATTGTACAGACTGGGTCGCAAGAAGAAAAAAAGGAAGTGGAAGTTTCAGATACTCATTCCCCACTGATATCTGATCAGAACTGGAAGAGGTGGTTGGATCAATCAGCTGGGATATCTGCATGGTGTCTTGTTTGTGAGGAAGTGCTCTTGACCCCTGAGGTACTTGAAAAGCACTTGGAGAGTCATCATGGCTTGCAAAGTATGTCAGTGAAAAGGAGAAATCATTGTCTAGCTTCTGCATCTGAAGCAGGAGAAACGTGTAACTGTTTTGAATGTGAAGTTTGTTCTGTCCTTTTCAAGAATGCATTTTCTCTGATAGTCCACAAAGCCCTTCGGCAGCATCATATTCAACAAGCCCTTGTGTCAAATGATGGAATTTTGTGTCGTTGTTTCGATTGTGGAGTGCGAGGAACTAGAGCTTTAGAGAAAACTAAATTGCCAAAAATTGACTGTGCAAGTAGTGATTTAGAGGAGAATATGGCCAGTGTCGAAAACGATTGTACTAAGGGGTGCATTTCAGAGGCCATCAAAGAAACTTCTGACAAGAGTCCCAACAGTGGTGAATGCCAGACTAATACAGAGAATGACTCTGGAAAATTGATGCCAGGCCCAGGGTCCCACTTCTCTCAGGAGCCTGGCAGTAAAACTTTGGAAGCATCATCAAATTCTTTTCAGAAGGAGAAAAGGATCACATTTGAAGTAGAAATGGAGAAAGGTAAGATGGTTTCCAAGAAATCGGATCCCACACATTCTAACCATAACCCTGTAGGGCCTGCATATCATCATGCTAATAAAATATTAACACCAGAAGAGAATGCTGAAAACGATGCCAATTATGAAACTATGGAACAACATCTAGAACAACCATGTGATTGTCAGGATAAGAATATGTCTGTCTATCATGACCCAATTCAAAGTGGCAATGCCACTGAAATGGTCCCTGTGGTGATTGCTGCTGCCCTACCAGCATCTGGGTCAATTCAGAATAGTCTTGAGTCTGCAATGAAGTTGGTAACAGAGAGTTTAGCCACAGCTGTACCAAGAATTCGAAAATCCTCAACTGAAGATTTATCATCTAAGAAAAGGCCAAAGGGCGATGCTGATGATATTTCTGCAGATAAACAAAATACTGGATATTTACAAGCTATCCTTGCATCTGCAGTTTGTGAAGGCTTAAAATCTTTTCATTCTTATTCTAGTTTACGGGAGGCATCTGTTTTGAGAGAAAAGTCAAATTATAATATCAAGCCGGTCCTAAATACAGTGAGTTCAACACATGATAGGTCAAATGGTTTAGATCTAACTCCCATGTCAGTTTCTATGGAGAATGTACAAGGAGTCTCAGTTGTTTTTGCTGCAGCTGTTATCCCTCAATCTTCAAGTACTCATGCAATAAGTGAGAACCAGACACCCTTATCAATAGGTCACCGTGAAAATCCACATGATACTGCCATGGAGAAACCTTGTGGTGATCAGGAAATTGAAGGGAGAAAAGATCCTGAGCAGATTAACTGTGTACAAAATCAGAAACTATCTGAACAGGAGTTGACTCCACGCTATAATGTTGTCTTTGAAGAGGATTCCTCGTCTGACAGTGATCAACAAAGAGCTTACATGTCAGAAGATGATTCTGATAGTAGTGAAGACAAGTACTAGTGCTGAAGGTTTTGGAAACTGTACTTGGCCTTTTTATATCAACTACTAAATCTGGTACTTATTTTGAGGGTTTGGTTATGTAGTTAAGTAGGATCTTAAAGATAAGAAACCCATGATTTATTTGATGGCAGAAAAGAGATTTTCATAAGAGTGTTCCATTGCCGGAGCTTCATTTATAGGGTTCTTTGTGAGGTCTCTGCCAAGAAAATTTAGGTATGTGGGAAACAAACATCATGATATTTCTTGAGCTAAATATTCTTGTTTTGGCTTTAAAAATACTTTTGAAACAGTGTTAGTGTTGTGTGAAGTTGTTTCGTTATGCAACTTAATGTATTTTTAATGTTGGTTCGATCAATCTTAAAGCAGATGAATTGACACTTAGAATTCTTAAACTATCCTTAAAATGTTTTTATTTACTTCATCTAATATAGTGCCTGGGAGGAAAGCTGCATATATTCATTGCATATAAAGAATGTGTCTTACTATCATCAGACTATACTTACGTGGACATTTATCTGTTATAGAGAGAGAGAGCCATGCAAATGAGCCAAAATCTGGTGGGTAAAGATGCATGACAACAAAGATTTGAGTCATTTGAGTTCTAATTGCGTAACCCTACCAATTTTATCTAAGCATTTCTAGGAATGCATGGGTTTTTTAGTTTATGGCTTTTAGCGTATGAATGGAAATTTGGATCGCATCCAAATGCAATAAATTATTGGTCCACAGAAAACAACTGACCTAATGAACAATTCTTCTTTTTACTTTGTTCTTGCTGGTGTTTCACTGAAACTCTCGATTAATATGAATGAGAACTAATATGCACGTTTTAAAAACAGCTGTTTTGTTTGCTGGTCCCTTTTTTTCCGACTGTATAAAAACAATCGAAAATTGGCCCAGTCAGTCAATGGTTCTGTTGAGCAGACCGAACTACAGACTGGGATTAAAAAAAGTTGATTTGTTTTTTCCAAACATTTATGCCATATAGTTTTGGGAATGCTAAGCGTTCAAATTTTGTTGTGAAAACTTGTTTCTTGGGAAGAATTTAAAAGTTATAGGTGAAGTTATTGTAATTTGTTATAATTGTAAATTGTGCAATTAACCTTTTTTTTCATCTCTCATTTGTTTGGTTGACCCCTTTTTGTTACCATATCTGAGGTCCACTGTACTAAATGTATCTCACTAAATCCGACACTAAGGAGCATAGATTTATGTGTGTGTGAATTTGTAAAACATGTTGCTGAGTCCCACATTGAAGAGAAAATTGAAATGTCTATAACATGACAGATTTCACCATTAACATCTTGGAGAGCATTTTCAGTCTGCTACCTACATCTGCAGACTCATGCCAGCTGATTACAGAATAGCCTGATTTACAATGTTGCACTTTCAACATAAAGGCTTACTTGGGGACTTATATGACTTATCGTCTGAACACAAGGGGATTGGATTTTCCATTTATGTATGCAATGGTATTAACATCTTTAAAAGTAGGCCTTTCAAAATGGATTCACAATTGCAGTCAAAATTGCAACTGTTTAGGAACTTTAAGATTTTGCCTGGCTTTTATTTTATATTTTGATTGAAATTCCTAGAGCTTGTTTTTTCAGGGCTGGAAGTTTTTGTTGCAAGGTTTAGATTGAAATTCCTAGTGCTTGTGTTTTCAGAGCTTGATGTTTTTTTTGCAAGGTTGTGTATTTTTTTCTTAAATGTCTTCTATTAACAAAAATATATTGAGAACACCAAAAATAAGGTGGAATGACATATACAAATTTGTATCATATCCTCTACCTCAGTGCTACTAGAGCAGAAAGAATATTAGAGCACACTGAAGCATCTAAGTTTTGAGTGTCTTTGATCAAAGGGTAATTTTACCTAACAACTGCAGATATACCTTTTCTCACCAAACATGACAAAAAAATTGAAATGAACTGATCTCATCAGAAACCACATACTTGCACCATAGCTTCCAAGTAGTGAACAAAGTTTGATTATAAGGCAATGCCGAATTCATGAAAACGCAGAGATCACTAGCTAGTGTGAATCTGCAAACAACACTGCTCACCATTGGAGTTGCCCCTGAAACACGGCGAGTACTAATCCCGGACAAACTTCCAACAATTTCTGGGAAACTTGTAGTCCCAAGAAAGGTGCCTCACTGTCTCGGGACGTCCACACACCGAAGAAAGCCCACTTTTAGCCAATCAGGGTTTAGATGGCAGATCCTGCTAAATAATGAGCCAGGAAAACATTGGTAGTTTGTAGATGAGGCAAATGGACGAAACATTGTGCAACGTACAAGTTCATTTGACGTTAGGGTTAGAAGAGGACCATTGGGTGTTCAGGACAGGGGATAGGAGATGCTTTTGGTGAAGAAGGGAGTACAAATTTTTGGAGTCACGCCATTGAATCTGTTTCTTGACTTCCATCCCCAATCTCTCCACATGGATCCCTAGATGTCTATGTTGAACTTGTATAGTCCCTACAAAGGAATCAACACCATAATCTCCTTGATAGCTGGCCTATCAGAATACAAGGGGTCCTTATGGTGAGCCAACACTCTCCAATCTGACTAGTGTCTGGCCTTAAAATATCAAAGATCTCTCTAGAAGAGAATGCCTTTCTAGCTTAACTTGTGGGATTGAAACCTTGTAAGTTTAGCAAAGATATTGACCTTGATGCTTCTAGCACTAAATAGAATTCCAAGATAGATCCCATCCTGCATAGCTACCTGATAAGTTCCATGTGACCAATGGGGCAACAAATTTTCAAGGCTCCCACATACTCTTACAAAATAATGATCTAGGAATCTTGAACATTTGCAAGGACAGAATATCACATAAGTCAAAATCACCCTGAACCCTAGGGATATGCTCATTGATTGGAATTGGTGCCACAATAAAACCTACTAGGAAGTGGAACCCTCAAGACACAACACCACCCACTTGGGCACAAGAATACACCCTTCGGATGCAATATTAATAAAAATGAGACCCCCTCTTCCTTGGGCATAATACACACATCCCAAGGAACCTAGGAAAGTTCTCTTTTGCTCCCACACTTGGATGACAAAAAAGACTTGAGTCCCTGTTCTAATTTCTTGAATCAATCCCTGTTAGGGAGCCAACAAGAAACATAGCTCATATATCCATGAAACAATTATTAGTGCTACTGAAAAAGGGAGATCTTTGAATTGTTATATGAGGAGCTTTGTGTGAATTTCTTCAAGGCACCAATCCTACATGACCACAACTAAGAGTCTTGTTCCAAATGGAATCCCAAGGTAGTGTACAATCACTCCTAGTTGAAAAAAAATCCACAAAGACAAGATCCAACTAGAGGATCATCAATTTTGATAGGCCAAAATCTAGTCTTCCGCTCTCTAACCACTGCTCTAGAAGTAAAATGCAAAAGAGATGTAAACAATCCCTTGTAGCCTCAACTGATCTTTGATCCACCCAAACTAAAAGAAAAGAGTTATAAGTGAAGTGGTTGTTAACCATCTTTGATTCATAAGGAAGAGATATACCCTGAATTCTTCCTCAGCGTTGACCTGCTTCAAGTCAGTGTCCCAAGGCATCAACAACGAGGACATGGTGATATGGGGCAACTAGGCAACATTGCTTACCTAATAGAGCAATGAAGTTGGATGCAAGTTGTGAAAACATTGTTCACATAAATAAATGTTGAAGCATTGCAACACATCTAGAACCAAAACTCAAGCTCTGAAACATGTCCATAATGAAGGAGCAATGAAGTCTATCATTGGGTCAAATTTTAGGAGATAAAGGGTCTTGGCCTGTCTCTCTGGCCCATTCCACAACCTCACATGGGGCAATCATTGTGTCAAGAATAAATCTATGTTGTAGAAATCCTCTTTGTTCTTGTTTGACAATTCTCGAGCCAACTCTGTGCATCCAAAGGGCGAGTTCCTTAGCCAGGATCTTATAGGAGACATTAAGAAGAGTAATTGGCCCCCACCCCCCAATTGTATCTTTGGCCATATTCTTTGAAATGAGCTTGATAAGCCCTTGTTTGTTAGATGTTGTTAAGAGTCCTTGAACAGAAGGCCTCGTTTACTATATAATAAATATCACCATCTATAGTGCCCCACATTGCCTTGAAAATTGTAAGTTCCCTAGTGTTGATGGTATTGCCTTTTTTTAAATGTACAATGCATTCATTAATATAAGTATTTCCATATGCCCATGCTACGTTGGCATAACTAGCCAAATGGTATTAGTTGTTGACTAGTAAATATGCAAAAAATTCTAGTTAACCATGAGGGTAAGTACTTGGGAATTGAGGATGCATCCCTTACATACTGGGATTGAGGGGAATGGGTGGGGACATCTCTTAGGAATCCTTGCTTGTAGGGTACAACTTGAGGATTTTCCTTGCAAATAGGGATGCTTGTGCATCTTCCAACTTCCATAGGGGTATGCTAAGGGATCCCAACAATCCTCGACTTGAAAAAAGAAAATGTCCTACTAACACTAAGCACCCCTCCCAGAACTTAAAAATATTATTTTATTGGACATTTGAGAACTTGGAACATTGGTAAGATGGAAAGGTATTTTAGTAGGATGTTTGAGAGTTTTGAGAGAGAGAGTTTATCAATCAATTCACCAAGAGAGTTGCTTCAAGATTAGTGCCTTTCTAGGGTATGGAGTCTTTCAATGCAACCAAGCTTGAAGGTTGGCCTACTTGAAACCAAGAGGTATGATCCAAACCCTAAGGTGCTTACATTTGGGCCTTAGGTCTTAGATCTTGAAGAAGGACTCCTAGGGTGCAAACACATTTGGGCCCTTGAAACTATTTCTCCCTTCTTGTTGCTTCAACTAGGTCAAAGATCAATTATCTAGGGCTAAAATCCTAAAGTGATAGCACTTTAGGGCTCTAGGGTTATAACACTAGCAAGGAAAATTAAACCAATTTTAAACAAATATCACCTCGCGAGAGGAAGAAGCACTTATGTTCCTCTCTGAGGATTTCAATAAATAAGACTTCTTGCAACAAATAGCAATTTCACCATAAACATTAATAACATAAACAACAATTGGAGGAATTTACTTACTTTATCCAAGAAACCAAGAGAATTTCACCCTAATTGCATAAATATCCATACAAAATCAACAAAACCATCCATAAAAGATCCTTCAAAGCATAGCATATGAGAGAAAGAGTCATTAACCCCTAAGGGCCAAAAATTTCAGAAGTAGTCTCTCACAAAGGTGAGGAATGATGATCCCCAAAATGAAATGAGTGCTAGCCTTTATATATGAGGTATAGGGTCTCACTTTTGTCTACATAACATAACATAACATTGTTTTTGAGTGGGGTTGACCATAAATGCAAAATACATCAAAATAGCCCACATGTGTGAGACGTCAAGGTCTCTAGGGCAAGCAGGAGGCCTCCAAAGGCCATGTGGCATCAATTCAGAGCAAGGTGGGAGCAAGTGATGTCTCTACTCATTGAAAACCATGCCATGTGTCACTAGAACCCCATGTGTGCATCAAACCCTAGTTGTGTCATACCCTAAAAGGTGATGTCATCACCATAATAAGGCCAACGTTCAGGATTCATGTGTTGCATCCAGGTCCTAGGGAGATGCATCTCATCTCTACACTCTCTGATTGTTTGTTGTTGCAATGTCCTTGATCCTAGTGAAAAATAAGTCTTAGGGTACTATGCCTAGCTTGTGGGGCTTCCTGCCCACTTGTGTGCCATCATGATTGAATCTGCTCCTACCAAGCTCATTTGTCCATCATTCAAGGTTCTGAGGATGTGAGTGTTGAAATTTTGCTTAAGCAGTTAAGTGTATTCAATATTCTTTAACTTTAAATTATTAAATCAATAATTGCATGAATAAACATCATTGAAAGAAAGACGCTGATAGTATACACAAGATTTATCCTGGGAAACTCTCTTGGGGGAGAAAACCCAACAAAGCTTCTTCAATATAGATTTGTCAACAAATACAATGTCTCTCTCAAGAGAGATCTCACCAAACAGAAGATAATCAAAAGATAGACCATAAACCCTAACCAGAATAGGGTAGCACACCACTAGACCAAGATAGGCCTCCAAGAGATAACCAAAACCCTTCACCAAAAACACCTTTACTTTATAGCTGCATCTCCTCCTCAGAGTTGCGCACTTTTCCTTGAGAGAGAACTTGTGTTGTGTGTGTGTTCTCTAAATGAGGCGCCTAGTCTCCTATAAACACAAGTTGGGCCACCCTGGAATTAGGTCAGGGCCTACTTGTACACTTTACACTTTCTAATTTATATTTGACTTTTACAAAGGCACAATAGGGTCGAATTTTACAAAGGCACAATAGGGCTGACTTTACAAATACGACATAATATTATTCATTAGGGTTTTGACTTGGTCTAATACAATAAGAATATCTTCCCCAGCTGCCCAAACTTTAAGACTCCCTCTCAGCGAGGAAGGTATTCTTTTGGCACGATTATCACACTGCATCTGTACTTCAATCATCAACACGACTTCTGCACTTCTGTAGTCTTGACCATTGACTTGTTGAAAACACACTAAATCCATACATCACAAGAAGTTTTGTAACCACACACAACATGCATCCATGATAGTAACCAACATAAATCAAATCCCACTAGTTGGCACAACAATCATGATGGGACTTTCTTCTGGTCCATAATAACCAGGCACTAGATCTACAGTCATAGAAACAACCATCTCATGTAGAACTAGGTAACAGGGTGACTAAGTCTCATATGGAGTCTTACTAGCTACGCTCTCATATGAATAAGTCCCACTGGTTGACACACCAGTGTAACATGCGTACCGAACTATTTCACTGGACTAGCAATATCTTAGCGTACCAGACAATTTCACTGGAGTAGCTATGCGTACCAAACTATTTCACTGGAGTAGCAATATACCAGACTATTTCACAGAGTACTTGCATACCTGACTATTTCACTGGAGTAGCAGACCTGTGTACTAGACTGTTTAACTGGAGTGGCAGACATCCAACACACTAGGTTGGCCCTCTAGCTATCTCGGAGGCACGCTCTCCACAAAGGCTCTGTGTGAAGCCTCCAACCACACAAACTGGTTGGACCTCCACATCTAGGAAAACACGCTATCCCTGAAGGATCTGCATACACATCATCCTGACCGGTGCCACAGTTAGTGCCCGAGCATGACAACCTGCTTTCCACACTATACCATGCTGCTATCTGGAGTCAAATATGTAACACATCATACACTATCACAAGGGTACGCCCCTCCGGACCACACCAAGCTTGTCCCTGAAGTACTCAAACTTCACCCTTGACAGAGGCTTGGTCAACACATCAACTACCTGATAATTCCTAGCTACATACTGGAGCTTCATCGCTCCTCTCTGCACCATATCCCTGATATAGTGATACCTGATCTCGGTATGCTTCGACTTGTCATGAAACACCAAGTTCTCTGACAACTTCACACAACTCTGGTTGTCGCACCAGTTGCAAGTCACCTTTAACTTGAGATCAAACACACCAGCTAACAACTTCTGAAGCCACACTGCTTCACTGCTAGCTAAACACACTGCTATGTACTATGCCTCAACTGTACTAAGCGCTACACTAGATTGCTTTCTGTTGAACCATGAGATCATACCCGATCCCAAACTGAACAACATCTAGATGTACTCTTCCGGTCTGCAACACTACCGGCCCAATCTGAATCTATGTACCTATGTAGTGTAATATCACGATCCACATCATACTTGAGTCCATAATCCATTGTACCCTTCAGGTACCTCAACACATGTTTTGTCACAACCAAGTGAACACGCTTTGGCTCAACCATACACTGACTCAATGTGTTCACCGCAAAACATATATCCGGTCTCGTGTTCGTCGGGTACATCAATGAACTAACCAACTATCTATACATGGTGGTGTCCACCGTTTCTAAAGAAGTATCACACAACAACTTCAGATTCGTCACCATCAGAGTAGACATGGCCTTACAGTCCATCATCCCAAATCTCTTCAGGATCTCTATTGCATACTTTCCTTGATTAAGGAAAATGTCATCCGGTCTCTGCCATACCTCCAAACCCAAAAAGTAATGCATTATACCCAGGTCCTTCATCTCGAACTTTGAAGCAAGCGTCTTCTTATACTCATCAATGAGCTTCTCAACATCTGTTAGAAACAGATCATCCACATATAGCAATAGTATAACTAGTCTGCCATCCACAACCTTGAAGTAAAGGTTGGGATTCACTTTACTCTTGTAAATCCCAAGCTCATCAGGTAGCCGTCAATTCTACCATACCACGCTCTGGGTGCTTGCTTCAACCCATACAAGACCTTCTTTAGTCTGCACACATGTCTTCTTGTCATGTGTCTCAAAACCTTATGGCTTCTCCACACACACATCCTCTTCTACCACACAATTCAGGAAATTGTCTTCATGTCCATCTGGTGTACCTTCCACTTCATCACTACAACTATCACAAGTATAGCTCTAATCGAAGTGTATCTCGCCACATGAGCAAATGTCTCCTAATAAGAGTTTAATTTTATACATGGATACCAGGTTTACATGGCACTTTTGGAGGACCTTGTGGAAGAAACTTGGAACCAAACTAAACTTTATTTCAGCTTATCACCAACAATCTGATGGGAAAACAAAAGTAGTGAACAAAAGTATAGGGAACATACTGAGGAGCTTAGTAGGAGGAAATCCTAGAAAGTGGGATCGTGTGTTGGCTCAAGTTAAATTTTTCTACAATGATTCTCCAAAAGGAGAATTGGAATGAGTCCATTTCAGATTTTGTATGGCATGCACCCTAGGGGAGTTAGTGAGATGAGGGATTTAGGTAAGCTTGAACAAAGAAGTGCATATGGAGAGGACTTTGCAACTGCAATCAATGAACTACATGAGCGAGTTGAGCAAAAGTTACAAGAAAACAACTATAAGTACAAGACGAAGGCAGATCTGAAAAGAAGAGAGGTGAACTATGAAGTTGGTGACATGGTTTTGGATCACCTAAAGAAGGAAAGTTTCTCCAGAGGAGAGTACAACAAATTGAAGTTGAAGAAAATAGGTCCATGCAGAATTCTTAGGAGGTTTTTCAGCAAATGCTTATGAACTAGAGCTACCTACAGGAATTGGTATCTCACCTATTTTTAATGTATCATATTTATATCCTTACCGAGCTGATGACAGAGATCAATTTACAACATATATGTACAGTGAAGAACTCAATGAAGCACAATGGATGAAGCAAATGCCAGTGACAGAACCCTTACAGGTTGAGAATATTTTGGATACAAAGGTTGCAAGAAACACCAGGAGGAAAGAGTATTTGGAATATCTGGTGAATTGGAAGAATTGTCCAATAGAGGATTCTACTTGGATGAATGTTGCATATCTACATAAAATAGGTTATTATGTAGAAGATCTTATGAGCAGGAGCTCATGATTTTTCATCGATTGGGAGTCTGATGCATGTGCATTAGGCAAGCATGAAAATGTGACGATATGGTCACATGACATGTGGAAATTGTGAGATGTCAAAAAACAATTGAGCTTAGATATTTTGTATAAGGAGTGGGTTCATGAATCTTAGGAGCAGATAGAGTTATTTTAAATGTTGTTTTTGAATGATTAAACATGTGTTTTTATTGTTGAGATAACCTAGGAGTAGATTAGATGAGTCGAATCTCTACTGGAGGATATCATGCCCGTAAAGTTGTTTTTGTTGAGTAAATCTAGGAAAGATGCTAAGTTTTAGGTTCTTGATTCCTCATTTGAGGAAGGGGAGGAATGCCTATGTTTTATGTAATTTTTGAATTAATCATTGTAATAGTTATACTGTATGTGAAGTGAATGGACAAAGGAAGATTTTTTTTGGTGCACGAATTGCAGGTTCTGAGTTCTCTTTTGCATTTTCTAATCTGTGTATTTGGAATTGCTTTCTATGTGAATGAGAGTTCGTTGAATTAACCTGGAGATTCAATTTGATCAAAATAATGGTCACTGTGTGAAATCTGTCTATTTCCTGCACATATAAATCGAAAATATGTTAGTTGCATTGCAAATTCGAAATTGAATTACAGAGTATTTGTTTATATGAAAGATTGGTTGGGCATTTATCAAACTGTGAGAAACTCCATTGGAAAGGTGAAGAAAGAGCCTTGACGCTCTTGTTTTATTTTATTTTCTTGTTTAAACTCTCTATAGAATAGAGTAGGCCCGTTGGCCTTTGATGAGTGATTCCCTTCATCCAAAGAATGGTGTGGCACTCCATACAAGACTTGAAGAGATTGTAAAATGTTTCTTAATGATTTAAAGGAGAAATTGATTGAGTGTTGAAGCAAGGCTAACCAGTGACTCATTGAAGGTCTGGAAGTGACTCTCCTCAGGTCTGCACCACATACCCTAGAAGGTGACATCATCACGCTAATAAGGCCAATGTCCAGGATCCAGGTGTTGCGTCTAGACCCTGGGGAGATGCATCTCATTTATACATTGTTTATGACTATCTGCTACTGCAACGTTCCTAATCCTGGTGAAAAATAAGTCTTGGGATACTATTCCCATCCCGTGGGGCTTCCATCCCACCTATGTGCCATCATGACAGAATCTGCTCCTACCAAGCTCATCTTTTCATCGTTCAAGGTTCTGAGGATTTGAGAGCCATTGTCTTAAGGTGGTGAGTTATTGGATGACCCACTACTCTCCATCACATGTGTCAATGTCCTGTAATAAAGGCACAACGTCCTGAGTACAATCCCAGGACGTCCCTCAAAGAACCATGTCAAAGCCATCCATAAAAAAATCAAAGTATAAAACATGGTTAGCCAAAGTTCATAAGAAACATTAGTCCTTAAAAAATGCAAAGTAAGCTGCAACTTAAGATATAATCCATGCAAGACAATTCACCTTAGTATCCCCTTCAAGTATCACACCAGCCAAAGACCCCATGTGAGTTGCTAAGTTTAAGTATGGGAGGGGCTTCATCCAAACCTATTAGGTGTGCCACCTAGACATAAAATAAAATAACCTAGGAAGAGGGATAAGTTCCGAGAGTGACATGGAAAGAAAAAACCCTTCAAGAGTAAGTGTGATAATGATATGGTTTTAGGGCTTACTTCATGGCTAATGGTGTCATTGAATCCATTTCTATGAACAACTTTGTGGAGTGTGTTCTTGCTCTTGAGTTACCCCATATTTACAAGCTATTTTTTCCAAACCCCTTTATCAGTGATCCAGATTTAGGAGCAGAATAAACTGATTAACAGACTAAATACAATAAACATAGAGATAGGGAGAATAACACAAATATCTAGTGAATAATATCTTCTATTAAATAATGAAATAGGCTGAAACTGTAAAACTGCAGAACTGAAACTTGCTTGAATGGTAGTAGCTATCTCTGAGAAGAGATGTGGCTACTACGCGCATCCGTCTGAGCAGAATGGATTACAATGAGGCTCCAAAGGCCTTTTTCATATTACTCATGAAACACCAAAAACCTAGCCCTAGACATCCAAAAACCTAACCCTAGAAGGTGAAACGCCAAAAGTCATGTGGGCCCTGTTATCCCCGATATCTAGGGATAACTAGGAGATCATGTCTCGAGGCCCACATGGTCCTAGACATGGAGTACCGAGAGCAGGAGCGACTTGAGCATGGCCCTGGAGGGCCCATCTTTCTTCTTCTCAGCTAGCTTTGTCCTGTCAACAGTACCGGCCTCCATCACTACCAGCCTGGACTTGCATCAGAGAGGACTCTTGCTCCATGAGGTAATTGGTCCGAGGTATCATGGTATGTGTCATATTTGATCATTATAACCTTCTTATGTATGCATTAGGTTTCTTTCATTTCAGATGACTGCTTGGATCTTACAC
>ML776549.1:2337366-2399660 GCA_009831015.1 Picea engelmannii
GAAGTCTTAAGGAGAGAAGAGGAAGCTTTAGGCCTAGCTTTAGCTACACCTAGGTAAGTCTTTCCTTCTTAGGGTTTAGGGTTGGTGGCCTTGCCGTAGCAACACCATCAAACCCTAGCTCTCTTGTCCTTAAGTTTGAGTTCCTCCTAAACCATTAGTCTCACTTCAATTGACTCCATTAACCCAAGGCACTAGTCTAGAAACTCCTTCTTGAGCTTGTTTATGCCTTAAACTCTTTCAAACTACCTCTAATTTGAAACCCTAACTAACCTAGCGTCTAACCCTAGCTTTCCTTCACTAACCCTAGCAAGATGACGTCCTGCTGAATTTGAAATTGTGTTTGGATAGAAAGGTGCGGCTTAGTCATATTGTCATAGCCATAGAGGTTTTACAAGTTTTCATTGGTTGAATTGGCTAAAACGTCCACTTCTTGGCTAGCTAACCCTAAACTGCAGACAACAAAATTTATATAGGTGACGTCACAGGTTTTGATCTTTTGTTTGGGCCTGCAATGTTTGACTTTTCTCACCTCCTTTGATAGGGTTTGAGCCATTGATTACATCTTCAAGCTTACTTGACAAAACATTGTGCTCTTTCCCTTTCAAAGTAACTCAATAATAAGGCTGACGTCACTCTCCTTTCTGCATAGTGATAGCAGCAAACACTAAGGTGACATCACACTTCTTTTGATCATTGTTTGGCCTTAAACGTTGTCATAATTTCTCACCTTGTTCAGTAGGCATTGAGTTGTTGATAATTTTTATGTGCTTAGTTGACATAACGTCTCACTCATTGTCTCTAAATCTGATATAAATTAAGGCTGCTGTCATATCTATAACAAGAACAATATTGAGACGCAGAAATATTATTTAATGAGCAGATTTGATATGATTTACATGGTGATATAATACAAGGATCAATTGTTTACATTGAATGCCATATCTCTTATGCTTTATTGGAGAAGTGATAAAGTCATTTGTCTTTATTTAGCCATCATTGACTTCGTCAATAATATCACTTAATCATTTGCTCATATATATGATAAGATAGTCTTTAATGCTTACGAAGTACTAACCCACTACAAGCACATATTCTAGCTTTGTTTGTCTTGTCTCGCAAACAGGTGCCCACCAGTGGAACATATTCTTCTTGACTATCTTGTCTTTGGCAGTAATCTGTGAAGGGGAATCTATCATTTTGATCCATTATACCTTTAGCCCTTCTTTATCCCAGATTGCTTAGGGACGTCTCCCTTGGACTAGCCATCCTAAATAGAAAGAGCTCCCCATTGAGGTGACAGTGGGTGGGGAAGCTCCTGTTACGCCGGTTTCAAGCCTTGACTCAAGCTCCTTAGACCTTTCCTACAAACCGTGCGATAACAGGCCCTATGGGTAAGTTGGTGTAATTTGGTACCTCAACTTCCTAGGGTCGTAAATTTTGCATACGACCTCCGTTTTAGGCACGTGATAGCCCATTGGAAAGGTATTTCAGAGAACTACACATTCCATTGTCAGACTTTGACTCCATATACAGTCTGGTTGTGGCAAGTAAAAAAAAACAACATTTAGGGCCCCAAAACAGCCCTGGAAGTACAACAAGATGTGTTGACATGAAAACATACAAAATAAGCCAGTTGGATTAGGCGAGAGGCCACTCGTATCCACTTGGAGAATGTGTGATGCTTCAGACATCCCCATAAGTGTAGAACTCACAATTATAAAGCAGTACAAAAAGACGTGTTGAATAAAAAACAAACACAAGGAGCCAATTGGAATAGGTGGGTGGCCACCAATATCCACCTAGATCAATCCTCCTCCCTTAGGAAGCAATGGTCTCCATTGCATTGAGTTCCCCCATCAGGTGAGGAAAATTCTACTGGATTTGGCCCCAGGTGAGCCACTTTCCTTGGTGTAGGAGTTTCCCTGCCTTGACAACTTGATAAAGCTGGATCCGCTGTTGGCGAGTGCCCTTGACCTGTGTGTCCACCATCTGATCAGTGGATGCTTGTTCCATGCAGTCAGGATTGAGCTCTTTTGGTGTAAGTTGTTCGACGATCTCAGAGGTGTCCAATAATTGTGGAAAATATGGCCGAAGGAGGTCCACATTGAATACTGGATGCAGACCAAGGAAGGGTGGAGTGTTGAGCTCAAAATAATTGCTACCCACAACCTTGGTGATAGTGTAAGGCCCATAACGAAGTGGGCGAAGCTTCCCATGGGGCCCAATGAGACGCTCCTTCTACAAATGTAACCAGACTTTGTCGCCAACCTGAAACTGGTGTGGTACCCTGTGTTGATCATGGCGTTGCTTGTACTTAGAATTGGATTTATGCAAAATCTCCTGGACTTGTTGGCGGATGTGATGAATCCTCTCAATGAATTTGGTGGATTTTTCGATCGCAGACTGATCAGGGGAAGAGTCTGTCTGTGCGGTGGAAAGAGGAACAACATCAATGGGTCCCAAGGGTTGGAATCCCAGACCCACCTGAAATGGGTATGGCCGGTGGAACTATGGAGAGCCTTGTTGTAATTGTGTTGGAAATATGGGAGACTCTCGTCCCATGTACGTGGATTCTTATAATTGTACATGCGCAGGATGTGCATAATCATCTGATTGACGACCTCGGTTTGGCCATCAGTTTGGGAGTGGAAAGCAATGGATTTTGTGAGCTTGGTGTCCAACAAAGACCAGAGACTCGACCAAAAGGTGTCGAGGAACTTGTTGTCTCGGTCAGAGGTGATGGTCTATGGTATCCCAAAGTGGACCCAAACTTGTTCGAAGAAGATCTTGGTAGTATCTGTCGCAGTGACATTCTTCTTATAGGCTGTGAGGATGACCATCTTTGAAAACCGATCAACGACCACAAACACATAGTCATTTCTGTGCTTGCTGGACGACAAGCCAGACATGTAACCCATGGAGATGGATTCCCATGGCTTCTTAGGAATAGGAAGAGGGGTGTATAAGACTTAATTATTGATGGCTGGCTTGGCAATGGCATAGATAGTGAAAGATCTGATATACTTCCTGACGTCCTGTCGAAGTTTTGGCCAATAAAAATGTTTCTGAAGAACGACTACAGTTTTCCCTACGCCAAAATGTCCTGCCACCCGACTGTAGTGGGCTTCCCAAATTATCTTTGCACACTCTCTTGTAGGAACATAGAGATGGCCTAGGTGGCATAAGAGTCTGTCTTGAATGTGAAAATCAGTGACAATGGCGCCTGTACCGAAGAGCTGATATGTGGTGGTGAAGTCTGAATCTTGCTGGTAAATTTGGGGCCACTCTGATGTTTCATGTCCACAGGAATGGAGCACAGTGGTGAGTGCAGCCACATGAGGCCGACTGAGGTAGTCAATGACATGATTGGATATACCTATCTTATACTTGATGTTGAGATGGAACTGTTGCAGGTAGGTGGACCAGTTTTGACTGCGGTCGTTATGCAATTTCCCTTATGTCTGCATGAACTGCAGAGGCTTGTGATCAATGTGTATGATCGTCTCTTTCCCCAGAATGTAATGTTTCCATTGACAACATGCTTGTACAATGGAATACATTTCCTTGTCGTAGGTGGGGTATTTTTGGACAGTATCAGAGAGTGTTTCACTATGGTATGAAACCAGATGCCTGTGCTGAGTGAGCACTGCACCCATAGCATAGTCAGATGCATCGGTCTCAATCTCGAATGGTTGCTGGAGATCGGGAAAGGAGAGTACTGGAGCTGAGCAAACAATGTTTTAGATCAATGAATGCTTGTTGTTGCTCCTTCCCCCACACGAACTTGGCCCTACCACCGCCTTGGTCACCTTGCTGAGGGCCCATGCAATATGGGAGAATACCAACATGAACCGTCAGTAGAAATTGGCTAGTCCCAAGAAGCTCCAAAGCTCGATCAGTTTGGCCAGGGCTAGCCAGTCACAGATGACTTGGATCTTAGCTGGATAAACATGTACCCCATGCTCATCAACAATGTAGCCTAGGTATTGGACCCTGTTCATGCCAAAATAACATTTTTCCAAGTTGGCATAAAACTTGTGTTGTCGCAGAGTGCTCAAAACCTGTTGAATATATCACATGTGCTCCTCCCACGTTCTGTTGAAGATGAGGAAGTCATCCAAATATACTACCACAAAGGAGTTGGTGAAGGGTCTCAATACATCATCCATCAACCTCATGAAAGTGGATGGTACATTTGTTAAGCCAAAGGGCATGACGAGCCATTCGTAGAGACCTTCTTTAGACTTGAAGGTTGTCTTCCATACATCAGCCGATTCGATGGGAAGCTAGTGGTAGCCAGACTTCAGGTCAATCTTGTTGAAGAACTTTCCCCCCTTGAGTTGGTCAAGAAGGTCATCAATCCTGGGAATGGGGTAGCAGTTCCTGACTGTGATTTTGTTTAAGGCTTTGTATTCAATGCAGAGTCGCCAAGTCTTGTCCTTCTTCTACACCAGTACAATCGGGCTTCCACAAGGGGAGGAGTTGGGTCTGATGTGCCCCTTTTGAAGAAGCTCTTGGATCTGATGCTTGATTTCGTCATTCTCCATCAGTGAGCGCCGATAGACTGGGCCATTAGGTAGAGCTGCGCAAGGGGTCAGATCAATTGGATTCTTGACTTGGCAGTGTGTCGGTACCCTTGTAGGTGGGACGAAAATGTCTTTGTATTCTTCCACGATCTCGTCCACTTGCTTCTGCTGCAAAGAGAGGCGTTGTGTAGAGGCCACAGATGTGGCAACGACCTTCTGCTTACTATGAGCACGGATCACAAAGAAGACTAACTTCCCGGTCTGTGAAATGACCTTACTTCATTGCTTAGTAGAGATTAAAGAAATAACAGTATGTAGTTCCACTTCTGGGATCCTGTACAATTGTCTACCCAAAGTAATAATAACACTGTGGGGTCTAGACTCATACACAACATGACGCTTCCACAAATATGGTTGTCCTAAAAGAACATCACAAACTTCAAAGGGAGAAATATCACACAATACATCATCTTTGAAAGGCTTGATGTCGTAGGGAAGACGACACTATTGGCTGACACAAAGGTCTCTTCCTTGACGAAGCCAGTTGATGGTGTAGGGTTACGGTTGTGGTTTCGTTGGCAGGTTCAACCGCTTGATGACCTTTGCTGAAATAAAGTTCTTATGACTATCGTTGTCGACAATGAAATGAATCAAAGCCCCCTTGACCCACATCTGCGAGTGAAAGAGGCATTCCCCTTCCTCTATTTCTTCTGGTTCGCTTGGTGAGACTTTGGTGGTAGCGATTGTGGCACTGGGTTCAACATCGATAATCTTCTTCCCTCCTTCAGGATTTGACTCGGAATCAGAATCAGCCTCTGAATCGAAAGACTTTAGCTCGGCCACGAGGGACTGCTTGGAGCAACATTCGTCAGTGTTGTGCCAAGGAATTTTATGGTACTCACACCATTTTCTCGTGTCCTTCTTCGTCTTCTCGTTTCCCTTCTTGTGTTGCGTCTTGGACAGATTGTCCTGAGGGCGACCATCTCGACTTGGTCCCTTTTTTTGTCAGTTGAGGTTGCCTTTTCCCTGCTTCGGCTGTGAGGGATTTGCAGATCCAAAATCTCATTGTTTCTGCTTAAATTTCTGCTCGATCTTGACAGTGTATCTATAAGCCGTGCCCAATGGGGTGATGTCCAGGAACTCCATTTTTGTTTGAATGTATCTATATGCAAACAACTGTGGTATTTGAGCACTAGATGACGCTCATAATATTTGATACCCAATTTGGTGCATAGGGTACGAAAAATATTGGTGAAGTTTGGTATTGTCTGGTCCCTTTCTTGATGTAGGGTGGTCCATCTGGTGTATTGGTCCGTGTAGCTTCCAACATGGTAGTATTGTTCTTTAATGTCGTCCCAAAAGGAATCTCATGTAGGGTCCACCACAAAAATTGTAGATTCCTCCATGACCCTTTTCTCATATTAAGTATCCCACCAGTCTTTAACATGGGGAATGACCTTGAGGAGTGCAAAAGTGTTATTTTCACTATCGGAAAAATTGTGGATCAAAAAATATCCTTTGAGTAGATTCAACCATTTATCTACAACATTCGCATCTATAAGTCCTTCAAATAATGGAATATCAAAATTTACCTCTACCTTGAAGGGGGTTGCATGGCCTCTTGATGAAGATGCTTCTCTTGTGGGAAACCGTCGAAGGATCTGCGTGAAGTTTTCCATCATTTCATTCCTTTGTCGCGCGAGGGCTTCCTTGAGCAACATTTTAATAGGATCTTCTGCTCCATCATCTTTCTTTTCATCTCCCATGGGTTGTTTTCAAGCTCGGCGTGACCGATCTGGTAATGGCTCGATTGGTTCGAGTCCCAACTTCTTGTACCCAGACCTTGTTGGGGACATGCACAAAGAAAAATAAATGAAGAGCAGACTGCTCTGATACCACTGATCCGGATTTAGGAGCGGAATGAACTGATTAACATAATGAATATAATAAACACAGAGATAGGGAGAATAACAAAAATATCCAGTGAACAATATCTTCTATTAAATAATGAAATAGGCTGAAATTGTAAAACTACAGAACTAAAACTTGCTCGAATGGTGGTAGCTATCTCTGAGAAGAGATGTGGCTAATACACACATCCGTCTGAGCAGAATGAATTACAATGAGGCTCTAAAGGTCCTTTTCATATTACTCATGAATTCCAAAACCCTAGACATCCAAAAACCTAAACCTAGAAGGTGAAACGTCAAAAGTCATGTGGGCCCTATGGGTAAGTTGGTGTAATTTGGTACCTCAACTTCCTAGGGTCGTAAATTTTTCATACAACCTCCGTTTTAGGCACGTGATAGCCCGTTGGAAAGGTCTTTCAGAGAGCTACACATTCCTCTGTCAAACTGTAACTTCGTCTACAGTCAGATTGTGGAGAGTAAAAAAAACAACGTTTAGGGCCCCAAAACATCCCTGGAAGTACAACAAGATGTGCTGACATGAAAACATACAAAATAAGCCAGTTGGATTAGGCAAGAGGCCACCCGTATCCACCTGGAGAATGTGTGAGGCTTCAGACAGACCCAAAAGTGTAGAACTCACAATTATAAAGCAATACAGAAAGATGTGCTGAATAAAAAACAGACATGAGGAGCCAATTGGAATAGGTGGGTGGCCACCAATATCCACCTAGATCAATCAACCATATTTCTAGTCCTCTTTATCATGTTTGCAAGTCCCCTTTATAAGGTTTCAAGCTTTAGCATTGCTGTTTGTGACTGGGGTGAGCACTGAAAGAGTAGAGATCAAGTTTGGATTGGATTTTTTTAGTCCTTTTTTTGCGATCATTCCTTTATTTCTTTAGCATCAATTTCTTATTCTTTTAATAGCAACTGCAATCAACCTTTGGACCTTTATCCCCTCTTCTCATGAGAGAATGGACCATGAACCATTGTTGAAGTTTAGTACACTATGAGAGGCTCCAAGATGGAAAGTGTTAAGTATGGTAGAGAACATAACATTACTCTTGTGAGGGCCCCCAAGTAGTACCCCTTTTCCTTGAGCGGTGACAACACGAGACTAGGGCATATAAGCTAACCACCAAGGTGAAACAAGGCAACTGACACAATTTCCCAAACCAGTGATCCATTATCCAACTTCAACCAAAGATCCTCATCCACATGCTCAACAAATTAAGCACAACACTTTGCATGAAAGGACTAACATACCTCATGGTGATGATGACTTACCATCTCTCATACAATGGGTTGCTTGGATGTGATTAGCCTTGGTTGAACTCTAGTTGTAAAGGTGAATGAGGGCGGGGGGGGGTTGGTATGCCATCCGTGGAAATTTTGATCATCATCATGGTCGAGATCATATTCTCCATTGCGGGCCATGAGACATGATCTCCTCTAGTTACCCCTAGGCATGGGGGGGGTAACACTGAGTTTTGAAACACTTCTACACTACATTACTACAATGTATCAAAAAGAAAAAGAAAAAATAGTGGTGGGTGACACAAATGACTATGCCCCAGTGCACAAGACAGTAGAATTCAATCATTATTATACACGATGTTTCATAGAGAAGGATATCACATTGAATTTCTTCAAGAGGCAATTCAATATTCAACACAGGAGGGACAAGATCACACTTTTAACATGGTAGCCTATGCACTTGATCCATGTGGAGAGGCTTGGTGTTGTAAATCAACGTCTTTGTCTAAGAAACATAATGCTTAATAAAAGTTTATAAGAAGGGTGTTTTAAACACATTCATTCAAATTCTATGCGATAATGTTCATTGATCATTCCACCACATGCCTCAAGTGAGGTGTAGAAAATAACCATCGACAAACCTTCCATGTTGTCCAGTTTTGCATGGCTAACATCACTTTGTGTTCATTGCTCTCATGGTTGAAGCTCACATTGTCGAATTTACTAATTTCACTTCACCAAATTTTCATATTTATACTCACTATTTGTTCAAATGGTAATATCAAAGGATCAATGTATTTGAAAATAAAATAAACATTAAACATGAGATTGTAGAACACCTCATAATCAACAATGCACTGAATTTGGGATACTTAAATCAAATAAACGTTAAACATGAGATTGTGGAATATCTCATGATCAATAATGTGAAAGGATCCATGTGCCTTACCAATCATTCACTAATCAAAACATTCTCCTTATAACCCCTTTTGGTACACCTTTATCTCAGTCACAATGGTTATCTTAAAATGTCTTGAATCCATAATAATAGTAAAAGGATCATTCTAATTAGGGAAAATTTGAGGTCTAAAATAGGTCACTTAAGAAAATTTCCTTTAAAATAATGTTTAATTAAAACCAATAGGATTTAAGATGATGTCAACACCATGACCAAATAGTGAGGGAAATAAAGAAAAATATATTTTCACATATTTTTAATTTATTTCTTTGTAGGCTTACCAAAAGTAGCAAGTGTAGGTACTTGTTGGATTTGAAATTAAACTTTGCATCCAATGCGTATCTAGACTTAATACTTTTAATAAACATGTCATGAGATAAACTTAAAATACATGAAAAACATGTTTCTCTCTTCTTCAAATAGTACCTACACGACACTTTTAGCAATTTTGTAAGAAGATAAATTGAAATACATGAAACAAAATAGTTTTCTATCTTTTCTTCCAATTTTTTTAACTCTTGTTTTATTATTTTCCTTATGAGACCCATCATCAAACCTCAAACCACAAATATAAAAGAATTCATTGAAGACACTATCGTTATGATAATTGATCATTATATTTTAATGCCATGAACTAAAGCACCCTGCAAAACACAAAGATATAGATGCAAAACACAAAGATATAGAAGTCTAAATAAAAATTGTTTAATTGAAAATTAGGGCCATACAAAAATTACGTTGATTGAGAAAGATTGAATTTACTAGTGATTCATTCAAACAATATCCATTTACATTTGAGATGCCAAATATACAATAAACTAGACAAATTTGGAGTTATGGAAGAAGTTGTAGAAGAAGATGATGGTTCATGTATACAAAAAATCTACAAAACTTGTGTCTAAATGCATCCTCTTTAGTGGTGTAAATACTAGAAGATAGAATGGATAAATTGGCCCTATTGGTGTACTATCCCAAATCTTCTTTCTTATCTCATGTTACACAACCATCATCAAATTGGTACCCTGCTCTCTTGGAACAACTAAATTGGCACCCTACTCTCTTGGAACAACTAATTTATGGACCAATGTTAGCCACTTGGTTTGAGAGCCAATTTGTTTTATATGAATATTATCTTTCACTAATTGAATTATATATATGCTCACTTAATAATAACTCTTCTGTTGGACCTGGTGTTATGGTGTTGGCATTGATGTCAAAGGGGGCCAATATGGTCAATTTTGGACATGGTGTTATGATATTGGCATTGATGGAAAGAGGATCAATATGGTCACCGAGAACTTGATTAACTTGATTAAGGTTCATGTATTCATATCAGTATCCTAACAAAAGGTTATGTTGAATTATGTTACTGGCATCCATTTACAGAAGAAGCAATTGAAAAAAAGTGAAGGGCTTGTTCACTCCATGAAGATATCATTGGAAGACCTTTACAATGGAACCTCACAAAGAAGTTATTTTTCTCTAAATACAAGAAGAAAGGGTCAAATCCGGTGCTTCAATAGAATACAATGGGTGTCAAGGATCTAGTATAAAAATATCAGCAAGGGGGATGCTTCACAGATCCTTTATTACTTAGTCCTTGAAGAATATTTTTATAAAAGTTATAAATCATTGTCATCCATTCTCAAAGTGAATGAAAGGAAGGCCAAAATATCGTCTCTCAAGGCATATATGATCTTTTATGATAATTTCTCCAAAGAAGGTGTAAGAAAAATCATCATAGATCTCATTGTGATCATTAAATAACTAGATCAAAGTCTCAGAAATTGTTGGGTCATGCTACAAGATTAAGTGTTGCAAATCGTTGCAACTCCATGCTACAAGATTAGTGTTGCAACTCACTACAACTCCCACGTTGTAACTCCATGCTACAAGATTAGTGTTTCAACTCTCTGCAAATCCCACGCTGCAACTCCATGCTACAAGATTATTGTTGCAACTCCACGCTACATGATGAGTGTTGCAACTCGCTGCAACTCCACGCTACAGGATTGGATGTGAAAATTTGACTAGATTCAACACAAATGTGGAAGCAAAGACATCATTTAAAATCCTCTCTTATAATTTTTTACTCCACTCTGTTAGCTTGTTGATAAAGGAGGAATGTGGATCTGTGACGAAATCTCTGTTGTTGAAGCGGATGTTTCATTTGGCAAGTTTAGAAGGTGACCACAAGGATAAATCTAGGCAACTTTCCTTCAAAGAACCTCTTGTACCATCCACCTCACACATTTGTTGGGGAAATTTCCAACTTGTTAGCTAATTGGGCATGTTATGCACAAAACCCATGTTGTAGAATTTTAAAATTCGTTTCCATCGCTCCAGAATATTCATACGAAAATCACTGTCTGATTTGGACGCCTTTTAAAATTAAAATCAATTAATAAACAAAAAAATCAACATTTGTGTTAATTAAATGAAGAGGTGCAATGTTTTATTATTAAAAAGACACACTGGTTCATTTTCTCTTTTAGAAAAAAACACATTGTTTCAATATCATATACCTCTTGAGAGACTATATAAATAGAGAAAAATGATAAGAAGGAAAGTGTCTATGTGGTCCAATCTAGAAGATCAAAACAAAAACATAGTCCAAGGAAGAATGCTGAAGATATTCACGAAGTAAGGGTGGAAGGGAGGAGCAAGGGAGGAGCAAGGGAGGATTGGTTTCTTCTATAGATTGAAGTTTATAACAGGGAGTTGGTGCTCTAAAACAGGGAGTTGGTGCTTCCTAGTGTTGGTGCTCTAAAAACAGGGAGTTGGTGCTCTAAAACAGGGAGTTGGTGCTTCCTCTAAAACAAGGAGTTGGTGCTTCCTAGAGTTGGTGCTCTAAAAAAATGGATTGGTGTCTCCTTGAGTTGGTGGTTAAAATAAGAGAGCTTGGTGTCTCTCACACAATTGTAACTTGTACTTTTTATGTTTGTTATAATTAATTTCTATTTCAATACATATTGTTGGTCAATTGTTGTGATTAATAAGTTTAATTTATTAAATTATTGAAAAATAAGTAATACAGATTCACCCCCCTCTCAATATTGGCCAATATTTCAACAATTGGTATCAGAGCAAGGTTCCTTCAGAAAAAGTTTGATCACTAGAAGGAAAATCCTCATAAACACTCATGGATTGTCAACTTGGCCTATGCCTTGACATAGCACCCCTATTCAATGAAACAAATTATGAAATATGGAGCATAAGAATGAAGGAATTTATGGGGGCAATGGGATATGATGTTTGGAATTCAGTGGTTTCTGGTCACACCCCTCCAAAAAGACCACCGAAGTTTGCAGTGAAGAAAAAATTAAAAATAAACAACAAACTAGTAATGGATGCCATCTTGGAAGGGTTATCCAAGTCTATGAAAATCAAAATTGGAAAGTGTACTTCATCCAAAGAGCTCTGGGAGAAGCTAAAATTTATTTACATGGTTGAGGAAGTCATCAAAACAAGTAAAGAATCAGATGAAAAAGATGAGAGAAACTCATGCAATGAGAATGACAACAATATTGAAGATTTTCAAAGTGAAGAAGAAGTTGATCCCAATAAAAACAAAAAATATGAAATCAAAGAAGAGATTGTTTTTTAAGAGTAATTAATCTATACTTTTGATGAAATCAAGGAGCTCAAGAAGAAGAATGCATTGCTAGAAGAGATACTATAAGAATCAAAAAGAAAAAAACATGAGACTCATGAAGAAGCTGAAAGGACCATTGGTGGTCTAAAAATTCAAGTGGAAGAAGGAATAAGAATTGAGGAGGATCTAACAAGTCAATTGAAGAAGAAGGATGAGATCTGCCAAACAAAAGATCTTGAAATTACCTATCTAAGAAAGGAATTAGAAGAAAGAACAATTCAACTAAGCTCACTCTTGGAGTTTGAAGAAGAGTTGTGATTCAGGAAGAAGAGGTAAGAAAAATTGAAGAATTTTTAAGAAGACTGCTCAAGGAGAAGGAAGAAATCTTCCAAGAATAGGAGCTTGAGATTGCCTCTCTAAAAGGGGAGTTGGAAAAGACAGTCAACACTAACATGAAGTTTGAAAAGAGCTCCAGCACTTTGAATAACATTCTTAAGTTCCAAGGGTACCCAATTGATAAGACAAGAATTGGATATAAAAAGGAGCATATTGTTGAAGAAGAAGAGTTCACATAATTAGAAAAAAAGATTGACGAAAGGCCTCAAAGTATTGCACCCAACTTGAGAAAAGTCAATGAAGAAAACAATAGGAAAAATGATTATGTTCAAATATGAGATGGAAAGAAAGGAATAAGAAGGACTACTCCAAAAACAATCCTAAGAAGTCCCAAGTATCAAGGTATATTCTTTGGAAATTTCCACTCTTGTCACAATTTCGGTCATAAAGCAGCAAATTGCGGAGCCTGTGGAAGAAATGTTCCAATTAAAAACAAAGGTATGACTAATTCCAATATTAAATGTTACAATTGTCATAATTATGGACACATTGGATGAGATTGTGATATGACAAGACCTCATAGACCAAGATTCACAAAAGTATGGAGAAGAAAATTTGAAGTACAAAGCAAGGAAGATGATGAAGATCTTGCACCTGAAATTGATGAAGTTGATAATAAGAAAATGATGGATGAAGTTCCTAATAAGGAATGTGAAAATTAGAGTTTTTCATATGAAGTGGATCAAGCCCAAGAAATGAGAGTTACTAAAAGGGAATATGATACAATTATAGATTTTGATGATGTCCTGCAAATCAATAGTCTATTAGTCAATGAAAAAAAAATGCTAAAAACAAATTCTAAAGAAGAAGATGAAGAAGATTCTATTCCACAAAATAGTGATGATGATGAACTCTCAAAAGCAAATCAATTAATGAATATCTTGGAAAGTTTCCAAATTTATTTTGATGATCTACTAAATCCCCCTCAACATAAAACATGAACAAAAGAAAAGAAGAAGAGTTGAGTGGCAGACTTGACTACAACCCAAGGACAATTTACTTTGAACAATCATTAAAGTATTATAAAAGAGATATGACCAATGAGAAAGAAGCAACGACCCAATGGAATAGGAACAACAAATATGAGGTGATGATTTGGCTTATTAAGAGGGTCGTTGGACAGCTATTATGTTCAATTTATTTTAAGTTTATAGAGATGAGTAAAACATTATTAACTTTACATATTGTTTTATTTAAAATGTTTGGAGAAATAAATGTAGGATGAGGGGTAGTGTTTGTAATTTTTTTTTAGCAATTTTGTTTATCCTTTACTCTAATATGGTTAATTTTGTATTTTTAATTTATTTAATTAAGTTATTTGATGCCACTCTTAGATGTGATATTTCTAATTGGTAAGCAATTTCATTATTGTTTCTTCTAAGATGGTGAATGATCCATAATACCTAGGGGAGCGATTTTTGTATTTTCTTATTTATTTAGGTATAGTTTATTATTTACTTCAACTGATATGGATGTTTATTGTCGATCTTCATATAAATTCACACTTGATTATGATTTTTCCATATTCCTTAACTATTTTTCCATATTTTCAAACACTTGTAGTGAGATCTTGATTTTTCTTTTAAAATTTCTAGAAATCATGATTGATAGAATTAAGTAGAAATAATTTCATAATCTTGAACTTATGAGAGTGGCCAAGATGATTTATTGTTATAACTTAATTTTGTAATGGTAGTCTTACTATGTGTAGAGATTGTTTTCTATCCATGTGATCTTAGCATATCTTCCATTATTTAATTTACTCTTTTGCTTGCCAAGCTATCTACATATGGTTTTCATTGCCAAAATTTAGTTGGGTAAGACGTCCTTTAAAAATGTCCTTTTTGGAAAATGCTTTTGAAAACAAGATTTTGGCAATGCCACTTTCTTTTAGGATCACTCAACGAGGAAATAATTTTTTGATTTGGTATATCTACTACTACGAGCGTTGTTGGAATGATTGTAATCTTCACATGTGATCATTTATGACTAAGTTCTTTATTGTATCTTTTATATTTTACTAGGTTAATCTAGTCACCCTTTTGGGGTGTGTGTCATTGTTTGTGGGCCCATATCCCCCTCTTGAAGGGACACCTCCCTTCTTGAATATATACCTCACTTGAGTTGTGTATAAATATGCAACTCAAGCTCTCATTGTTATTGTCTAATCATATTGATTCATGGTGATTGACTAGTTATCCTACTGACACCATATCTTTTGTTTCTTCTATTCAAGGATTCATATTCTCTTCTCTTTATGATGTTCTTATGGTTCATGTTGATTTAGGGTTTATTGGTGGTTCCATTGGATCCCTATTTCTCTCTCGTGATCTCAACATGGTATCAGAGCGGGTTGAACTTCCTCTTCCCTTTTCAAACTTTAGTATGCTTGGAATGTTTCTCTCTTGTATGCTTGTCATTAATGGTAGGATTTATTTTTCCCTCCCATGGTGTGCTCATGTGACAGTTCATTATGGTTGTAGTTGTTGGTTTTTTTACATAGTGTCTTATTTCAATCACTCATTTTGAAGTCTATGTAGAGTGGTGACAGGTAAAATTGCCCAAGGGTTGATTTTATGTTTGAAACTATCAACATGTTTTTAGGGGTATTCCAAGTTTGAAAATTATGTTTTTCAACATTTTTTGGGGAAAATACGTAGTTTTTCTAGGGTTTCGGCCCTCTATTTCACCAACGCCCTTCTTTTTTAACACTTTTTTGGTCCTTTCAATGGATTTAAAGAGATTTATTGTAGATTGGTGCCCTCTTTTAAGGTGTCATATTCCTTTTTTTTCTCAGTTTCAACCATAAATGTACAATATTTTTAGGGTAGCATTTGTTTTGTTCATCTAGAGGATTAATTGGTGGTGGCATTTTATAAATTATTATTATTAGTGTTTCAAACCCTTTCTTGTCCCCTTTAGCTAGTTCTCTTAAGGTATTCACAAAGACGTCTCTTTTCTAAACAAGATGGACTCCTTCTTTGTTACACATATGGCAGTGTGCTTTGTAGATCAAGCTATATCGGATTCAAAAGAGTATACTTTTGGTATTAACTCCATATTATTTGGAAATATTCTTCATATTCGAGGGATTGGTACTTTTATATTAGATATTGTAGTTGGTGACACAAGGCCTACCCCTTAGCGTTTTATGGTTATTCATATTGACTCTAACAATATTGGGGTTGTTTGTTTATGGAGGGAGATCATTCTACTGCTTCGATGCAATTTCCTCTCATGGGTGTCTGGGGTCTATCCCATTCTACTTCATTGATGATTCTATGGATGATTCTCAACATCAGTTTAATTGTGTGGATCTATTTCCTTCACATTTCGTCCTTATTGGACATCCTATTTGTAGCACACTTCAGTGGCTTCTTCTTTCAAATGTTTGTCAGAGACCTCCTTTTCCTAGTTTTGGAACAATAGTGGTATTGGTACTATGGTGTTTTGGGGAGGTTCTATCATTAGATGTTCTATGTTCAACATTACAAGTGGAAGGTGGTATTCAATGCTTTCTCTTCTTAGCCTTATGTCCATTTTTAGGGAGGATGTTGTGCACAAGGTTGACCCTATGTTGAAATGGGCATTCATTAACCCTATCAATTCTTTATTTCAGGCATGGTTGATCATATTTTCCAAGTTGATTATCCACACACTAACTCTCACTTGTATTTCAACGACCTATATTCTATGTTTTGGTCACGATCGCTCTTTATGAGGAGTTGCATATTTATAAACCCACTCTTATCTTATATTTGAGCTTCCTTTTGAGCTTCATTCTCTCATGTGCACTTATGTTAGGTATCCATAAACCCACACACCTGTTGTATTTGAGCATGCTTGGTTGTATTGAAGCTCTTTTAGATATAGGGAGTTGGATCTTCACACTCTCACTTCAATTACCATTGATCTTATTTGAAGTGGGTGCTCCTATGACCTCTCTATTACATGATGTTTCTTCCAACACCTCTTTATATGGGTAGTTCAATACCATTCTCCCAGTGGATGCATATAAGTATGGCAGGGATATATATTGTCTCCCTCCTACATTGGATGCATAGGTTAGTTATAGTTGTTTCTATTACAAGAGTCAATTGGTGGCTGCATTCGTCATTCTTATACAAGATGTCTCTTCTGACACCTCCTTAGACAGTTAGTTTAGTAGTACCACTCTCCTAGTAGATGAGTAGAGTGGCAGAGATATGCATTCCTAATATCCTCTATTGGATGATCAAGTCAACGACAATATTTTCTAGTAGTGGAGTAGATCAATGACTACATTCTTGATTTCTATACATGGTGTTTCTGCTAGTACTCATTCAACATATGGGCAATTTAGTAGTACCACTCTCCTAATAGGTGCACAATATGGCAATGATATGTATTCCTACCCTATTCCATTGGATGAGTAGGTCCATGGCAATTTTCTCCAACAACTGCATAGTTGGTGGTGACATTCTTTCAACTTATTAGGTCCACTTTTGTATTGATTTGGATCATCATATACCTACTTATATGACCCCAAGGGGGGCATATATGGGGTTAAATGTGTATGATATGACCGCAAGGAGGGGCATATATGGGGTTAAATGTACATTTAATGTGTAAATGTAAATGTAATAGGGCCAACCTAATAATAATGGGGTCACATGTGCAATGTGTGAAGAGGTATATATAGAGATCAGGTAGTCATTATTGAAGATATGTGAATTGTGATGTATGAATGTAATTGGGTAATTGGAGGAAGTTCTCCTATTCTTTAAGTATTTATTGTGTAACTCACCTCTCTTATCTATATTGGAGTTGTGCTCAATGCTCACATTGGTGAACATGGTGTGTACTTTTGGTTTATTATGATATTTTAAGCATTTGGTTCATAAATTTTCTCTCTTCTTCTAGCTATGGTTGACTCTACAATGAGTTGGGTATGATCACTCATTTTTCTCTCTTTTATTTATGCCTCTTTTCAACTCTTCCTTATCAAATGGCCAAATCATATCGCTTGTCTCCAAACGATGAGTGGTTCAAAGGTGGCATTTCCTCAAGAGTAGAGCAGTTCTATAGCGATGGTTTGGTCTTCATATACCCATCAAAGTTTGTATTTGAGTTGGGCCATTTGATACCCAATCTCCTTTATACTTTATGCTAACACTATATCTCTATTAAGCTAAGTATGTCCACTCATTATGTACTTTATCATCCTTCTTCATGTCTCCATGCTAAGATTACGTGGGGTGATGGAATGATGGAAATCTTCACATGTGGTCATTTTTGGCTAAGCCCTATTTATTGTGTTTTCTATACTTGACTATATCAGCTTAATCACCCTCTTGGAGTGTGTACCTTTTTTTTGGGCTCATAACCCGCTCTTGAAGGGACACCTCACTTGATTTGTGTATAAATACATAACTCAATCTCTCACTTGTATCATCGAATCATAGTGATTCATAGTGATTTATTATTTAGCCTATAAGAACCATATCTTGTGTTTCTCTTGTTCATGAGTTCATCTTCTCTTCCCTTTATGATGTACTTATGGTTCATGTTGATTTAGGTTTTGTTGGTGGTTCCATTTGATCCCTTTTTCTCTCTTGTTATCTCAATACGCATTTGGCCATTATCTTGTTATTTTTATGAATTAATGGTGTGGGTTACAACCAATAATTCTTGGTCATCAATTGAGTATCTTTGTTTTATGTCACATTGTTCTATTTTTGTAAGCTACATCTTTTGCATCTTGGGATAATGTTGTTCCTATAACTTCATGCCTATATCTATATGGATTGTATATGGTTTTGAGGGGTTGTGGTGCTTAAAATAGGGGTCTTTCATAGCTTTTTGTTTAGAAGGTCAAATATGAAACATTTTGTGTCCAATCAATTATTTTTAATTTTCTTATAAAATTTAAAAGTGTTGTTTCTATTAAAAGTGTTGTTGTTATTTGGAATAGGTTTGCTAGAAACACTTTTATAAAAAATACAAAATATCATCATATATAATTAAAAGCTTTGCTTCCTCTTCTAACTCATACCAAAAGAATAATATGTCAAACCGAGTCCCATAATTAGAGTCCATAATATATTTTCTAAAAACATAATGTTTAATAGCATTTTAAATAGCTATTAAAAAATCAAACTCCCATAATGTACTTATTTTTTCCTTCAAATTTAATTTAAATTACATTGAATTAACCACATAAAAAAATCAATGCTAATCTAAGTATATACCAAAAGGACAAAAGAATGTAAAGATGAAATGAAAAAAAAAATTACCCTTCAATACAAAGGAAAGAGAAAAAAAACAAATTCTAGGGAACGTCTTTCAAAAACTAAGGAAGCCATACACCCAAAATATATGGGTCATGTCTTCCTCTCATTTTCATTACACACATAGATCATGAAGCCTTTGAATTTCCCAACTAAGAAAAATCTATCTTCATAGGTGGATCACAAAAGTAAATGGTTTTGCTAGAGTGATGTTATTCATAATAATTATAAAATACTTATCATCATGGATGTAGATTTAAAGTGTCTTTATATCATAAACAACATAGCTAAAAGAAGAGTGATAGAGTAAATCACATGGAAATTGAATGTCTGGGTAGATAGATAGATAGTATTGATGTGATGGGTTCTTTACTTGAAAAGGACACCGCTTTGGTGTCCCTCTATAGAGAATCTTATTTGAAAAAGATGAGCTCCAAAAAGAGCTAGAATAATCCTTATAATGAAGGCTTACTTTTCCCTTTATCACTACCTTCACGAGACGTATTTCTAGACATGTATGCTTTTCTATATTAACTCGTGTCATTTTAGTAACTAGTGAATTATGTTCAAAATGATTCTTTTATTTTCTTGCACCGGTTAGCTCTCCTGGAGGTTGTTTGAAGAAAGAGTAGTTTGATGATTCGTTTTTAATCAAGCTTTGGCCAATTTGTTACTTCTTTGGTCTTGTTGGGTTTTTTCTATTATTTGATAGTTCTAACTCTTGAGAATTGATTGATATACCTTTTTCTCATAGGATAAAATCCTAAATAATTAAATTCTTTTTGAATTCATATGATGGAGGTTTGGCATATAGTTTGACTTAGCAATTTTAGTATAATGTCCATGCTTTGTTTTTGTTGAATATTAGAATGACATTTAGGAAAAGAACAATGACTTGTTTTCTATATGGGGTTGCTCATTATTATGCACAAAGTAGTAGGTGCCTTTGTTTGGAAAAATGCTCTTTGTAAAAATTTATAAAGAGCACATTTCTTTGATAAAGGTGGTTTATATGGGGTTGCTCATTATTATGCACAAAGTAGTAGGTGTCTTTGTTTGGAAAAATGTTTTTTTTTTTAAATTTATAAAGAGCACATTTCTTTGATAAAGGTGGTCTTAGGTTTGTCTAGTTTGATGGCTTACTCAATGACTAGGTGTATTTTTTAAAAGGTAGTTATTGTTTTTATGTGTTTGGAAGACATCTTTTCTCGATCGTGGACATTTATTTTATAGTGATTTTATTTAAAGCTCTACAATGTATAGTTGTCTAGTTCTTTATTGCTTACTCAATGATTAGGTTTACCTTTGAAAAGTTAGTTATTCTTCTTGATGTTTTTAAAAGGCATATAACAGGCATATGTTTTATCATGATTTTATTCAAGGATCTACAATGTTTAGACATTCTTATGGCATCATTTTTTAACCAATGTAAATAATGTACTTGAAGAGTTCATAACTTGAATTTTACTTCATTTACAATGTTGTTTAACATATATGGATCAAAGATGTGTTAATTATAATACATTAATTTAATGTGGTCATAATATCCTTTTATGAGGGTCATTTTGATGGTAGATTGTTTCAGAAAACTGTGAATTTTTTGGACAACAATTTAAATTTGATATCTACTTTTATCTGATGAAGATTGTAAATCTTCGGTTTATTTTTCTTTTTCTTTGCACAAATACTAGGAGTATGTATAGATAAATATGGTCTCCAATTAGTTTCATCTTTTTACCTTTCTAAAATCGTAATACATAGTGTCTAGTGTCTTGGATATTAGGACATCATATTCCAAGATATGCTCTTAGCCTAATATCAAATGCTATTTTACTATAGATATTTATATGATATCAAAATCTAGATGGTTTTTGTATGTTAATTGTAACATTTAGTGCATGTCTTGTAGTGTTATGATTCTTGTATATTTGATAATTTTTGTTTTATGGGAGTAGGGTGCTTGGGTAGTTGGAATTTTTTCTTCCTTGCAAAGTTTTTCGATGTCAATTATGGGTTTAATATGAATCTATTCAATTTTGAGCTTCATGTTTATTGGTCTTTCCCATCTTCAAATATAAATTATTTGGGTTGGAAAACTTTCAAAGGAATGCTTCTTTATACTTTTTTAGTGCCACCCATTCAACTTCATGATTGAGGGAACGCTAATGGATATTAGGGGCTAGGAAATTTGTCCATCACCATGCCTAACATTGTTGCGATAGCCATGACAACCCCATATTTGATTGTTTGTAGCATACCATGTGCTTATTGCGGAATTGAACCTTGGTAGGGGGTAAATAACCACCCTCGCTTGCAAAACTAGTGAATCCCCCAATGGTATTAGTTGGTTTGAATTTTTGAAAGTTTTGTTGCTTAGTAAACAAGGGATTAGTCATTTTACGTTTTCCCCTTTGTAAACTAGGTTAACTTTTGGTTGTTTGGGTTTCCTTTTATCTTGATATTAGGGTTTATGTTGGTAATTTTGTTTTTTCAATTTTATGATTATTAGGAAGTTCCTTACATAATAAGTGTTGAAAAATATTAATCCCCATCACCTAGAGAAATCATTACCTTGTGTGTTTCCTTGCCGATTACAACACACATAATAAAATATATTGGTTGGAAACAAAAACAGCGGAAGCACAACTGGAAACCAAACTTAACACAACACACATAAATTCTTCCCTTAATTTTCATTAAATAATGACTCCAAGCTTACAAGGGCTCCCAAACTAGGAAATCTTCCCACTGAGAATAGAAATAGAAAAATACAACGAACTTCTGCAACCCAACAACCATGTCCTTGTTGTGCGGTCCTATATGAGCATCTTGTAAGATATGTGTGTGCCATGTATGACTTGTACAATGCATATGTATGCACCTATGTCCACTACATTGCATGTATGTGTGTGCCCATGAATATTGATCTGGCGTGTATGTACACACCCTCCTCCACTTGTCTGACACATATGTACATGCCCAACTGCACCTATCTTGTGTATATGTGTGTGCCTTGGACTATTTCTTATCGTGTACGATGTTGCTTCTGCTATGTATGGAACAATCTGCAGTTGTACCTATTGTTGATCTGCTACCCAGATATGTCCTTATTAGATCTGTCTGTTGCTTCCCACTAGCTTCTCTTATCCTTTGGAATGAATCGATCTCTATGTGAAAGTCCTTCTTTACCCTTTCTAAGATCTCCTTGAGAAAAAATACTTATTTTCTCTCTCTATGAGTCCCTGACTCCAATAAATCTGTCTAATAGATGTGTCTTTCCCCTTCACCTAGCCTTGCTTTTATAATCTTGAGTTATGATCGAATCAAACGTAACCCTAATTTCCAAAGTGATTAATGATTGACATTAGATCTCACCTCACTTGAGATCAATGGTTAATATTCATTTAATTCACTAATGTTAATAACCTTATAATTTCATTAAATTAAACTCACTTTAATTATAAAAGCACTTTACTTTAATAATTCATTTAATTAAAGTAAATTACAAAAGTAGAAGGCTTTGGATGACTTCCACACATTTAGACACTTATACATGTGTGGAAGTACCTGTTCGATGCTACAAACATCAACACTCCCTCTTATTAAGGAAGGTACTTCCAGGAGAGCCACCTAGAACTGGTTGTCCCTTTAATATTAACACAATATCCCACACAACATCCTACACCATAGCTTCTCAATATACTTGATGGTTTGTTGCTTATTCAATGATGTTACTCATTAGTGCCATGAAGTTTAGAAACTTTTTTGGAGGCCTACTCTCCCTTCTTGTGCTCCTAGGAGCCTCGACATGCTCCTGAACATCCTTCAATGTCTGGTCAAACCACCTGGTTCTCTTGATAGATCTGGAAGGGGCTAACTCCTCCTCCCCACCTAAAGGTTGACTCCCTAAACTGGAAGCCTATGAACAATGTTCTCCCTTCAGAGCCTCTTTCTCCTCGTCCTCTACCACTGGTGGTAACTCATGAGACTTATTATATGCCAAGTTCTCCTTGAACTTAACATCTCTACTCACAACCATCTTCCTTTGTGTTGGTATGAAGATCCTATAAGTCTTTGAGGTATCAATGTACCTCATGAATATGCCCTTCTCACTTTAAGGCTCCATACTCTTCCTCTTCTCCAAAGGAGCGTGGATGTATATTGGACAACCAAAGATCCTCAAATGTCTTATCTCTAGATTTACTCATGTGAATGCTTCCTCAGGAGTCTTTTCCCCCAATATATTGTGAGGACTCATGTTCTGCACATATATTGTCGTGTTACATGCCTCTACCCAAAGGAACATAGGTAGGTCCTGGCCATGTATCACAACCCTGGAAGAACTGATGATGGACCATTTCTTTCTCTCTATAACGCCATTTCGTTGAGGGTTGCATGAGACTGTCAACTCCCTCTTGATCTCCGCCTCTTTGCAGAAACCCTTGAAGTCATTGGAAGTGTACTCTCCCCCAGTATCCGACCTCAATACCTTGATCCTATTCCCTGTCTAATTCTCCACCTAGGCCTTGAACTCTCGGAACCGACTGAAGACCTCATCCTTGGTCTTCATAAAAAATATCTAAATTTTTCTGGAAAAGTCATCACTGAACGTCACATAGTATGATTATCCTTGCACTGATTCCACTGACATCGGTCCACACACATCTGAATGTATGAGATCCAACATCCCTTTGGACCTACTCTCACTACTTGGAAAAGCATCCTTGGAATTCTTTTCAAGGGCACACCCTATGCACACGCCCTGCTACACAACATTGAAATATGGAAGACTAATGAAAATCTCCCTCTGAATCAGAAACGCCTTGTAATGCAGGTGTCCCATACTCTCGTGCCATAACTCACATAGGTTGTCAATTTAATGTACTAAGGCCTAAATAGGCTTTCCTTGCAACCTGTATAAATTTCCCTCTCTAACCCCAATGCTCATTGTTGTGTCAGGAATAGCTCCTTCTGGACATATGAGTACTTTCCCTTTCTTGAACATGACTTCAAAACCCCTATCCTCCATAACTGAAACTGAGAGAACATTTTTCATTATTCCTTGTACATATAGCACATCTAGGGCCTCAAATGAACCACTTGACTAAGCTGGAACGATATTTTTCCCTCCCTTCACTGCATACCTGGAATCATCACCAAGCTCCACATGGATCCTTGAGTCCTTCTCTGTCAAACTATTGAATATCTCCCATGCTCTTGTCATATGATGTGATGCACCATGTTAGCACCATAAGTCACCTCTGGATTGCGACAAAGGTAAGCCTGATACCCATCATAGTTTTATGTCACTAGTTGGTTATAAGAGGGTCAAATAGGCACAATATCAAGAAAATATCGCCTTAACTCAGAAAACTGGGCTGGTATGCACAAATAGGTGAGGTCTTGATCTAACTTCAGTCAATAAGTTGTAGTAATGGTGATCAAGAGGAATACTTAGTGAGGAAATGTAAAGGTCTACTATGAACATCAGGTTTTCCAGTAGCCAAAGGAGGAAGAAGCTCAGAGAACAAGATCTTCTTGGATTCAGAGCTTTCAAGAAACCGAACACACTATGACAACACTGTAATCAAACATCCATTACAACACAGTCACAATAATCCATGTGAATCCTTCAATCATGAACATTCAGTATTAGATGCATAATAAGATGGAGGAAGAGAGTTGACTTAGATTAAACAGGAAGTCTCAAATACAGATACCTAACCAGAAACCAGAGGCTTCGCTAAAACTTTACAATACGAGAGATTTGCTCTACCATCGACACTTACAAAATATAAAAACTGAGTATATATACTCAAATAAACTTGCCCCCTACAAAAACGTGCTCTGGTCACTATATTCAAGGCTTCATGTCTTCTTCTTCTCTTGCTAGACTGCACATACATTCTTTTGTCAGATGCGATCTCAAATCGGTATGGGCCTTGTAGAAAACTTCATTGACAAAGAGACCTTGGGCTGACAACCTACCTCCATGGCTAATTCTCCCGTGCTCTCCATTTATGGGGTGAAACGAGGTTTCAACTACCTTCCCCTGCTTCCATTAACTAACTGCATTGGGATCGGAGTGGAGCCTGACACCCAGGAATGTCCAGGTAAGCACCCAACTTCTTTGAGTCAATTCTGGTGGCTCGAGGCCACATGATTCGACTCGAGCGCTTTGATTCTTTGTGTAGCTCCCTTTCATCACCCTATGCGACCGCGGGTTGTGACCTTGCACTTAAACAAAATGGAATTTCAGGACTTTTCCTTTCGGGAGTCTTTACTCCTCTTTGCTCTCAACATCGCGATACCCAAAATCCCGAAGCGACTTTCAAGATCAACGACTGGGCTTGCTTTAAAATGAAGGGCCACGAACCTTTCCCTGAAAACACGAAATGCCATCTAAGCGATGAGCACTAGCCCCTCTTTCCAGACCTTCTTCCCATGTGATCAAACGTTGATACCATGAGCTTGATTTCGAGGCGTTTCACGATTTATCGTTTCGAGAGTCTTTTCGTGCTCCACTTTCGAAACCCCGACTCGAGAAACCGCGAAATTACTTGATCTGGCGCCACGCATCTCTTAGGTTTGGATGATTGAGATTGATCCATTGGATTTTCGAGTCTCGGGACTTTGGGCCATGGATGAAACTTTACAACAAGAACCCCGAACTCCTGATTCGCGAAACCGTGAAATTTGTCGTTGTCAGATCAACGACCCTCAGCTCTTCTTGATTGAACGGCCCAGATATTCCCTTTCATGAATCGAAATTTCACGACTTCTGCTGAACAATTCTACCACATCAGAACTCCTGATTCTCGCACTCGCTTGCCATCCGCGACAACTGAACTTGCTTGCTCGCTTGATTTGAGTCCATGTTAGACCGCTCCAAGTGCTACGGTCTGTGACAAAGAAGATTTGGACAACTGACTAGGACTTGGAAAAACATATGATTAGTGTTAGCGTCCAAGGGGATGAGCTCAAACAGAAAGGCGAACATGAAGCAATTTTGTAGACTACGAGGGAGGGAAAACACAAGGACATGGCCAAAAAAATAGAGAAAAATGGGGACAAGACACAGACTTGGGTAAGTTGACACACGCCTACAGGCCTTGAGAACTTTATGTGATAACACACCATTTTCCAAGTACCACGCACTCCTGGTGATCGTACTGGTAGAGACACAAGGGACTAGTGTGAATTCCTTCTCAAACTTCGCAACAATCAAATCCAACCGAGTTTTCGTTGATGTTGCTACCTATTGTGATTTCCCTTTCCCCTTATTCTCTAGACAATGAGATGGATAATTAACACTCTTGTGGCACATGAAGCACTTGATCTTACTCACGTCCTTCTCCTTACCCGACTGTGAGGTTCTCGCCTCATTGTTACCCTTGGAACCCTTTCCTTTGCCCTTCTTGGCCTAACCAACTAGGGTCAGGTTCTCCTCTCCATATCCTTTCCCATTGGATTTAGACTCCTCGTGAGTCTCTTATTGGATGCAATCATCCCAAAGCCTCTCCCAATTGGGATGTTTCTCTCGAGCGCGGACTCCTTTGAAAAATGGTTCTAATGGCATGGTGAAACCATTCAATGCCACATTTACAAGTTCTGTGTCATCCACTTTCTCCCCAAAAGTTGCAAGATGATCACATGTATGGTTGATCCTCATGAAGTAGATGGTAACATAGTCAAATATTGACATATGGATGGATCCAAGCTTGTATCTCAAGATCATATTCATGTTCAAGTTGTCACTCTAGAATAAATCCATCAGAGCCTCAAACATTTCTCTGGTCGATTGCTTCTTTGTCACGTTAGGGATCAAATGATCCTTCACAACGTCCATGATAACTCTCTAGGATTTGATGTCCTTCTCATGACACATATTTTGAGTTGCATTTCTCGCTACAGGAACAAAATTTTCAACAATCTTCCAAAGGCCGTGTTCCTTAAAAAACAATATTACCCTCTCCTTCCAGGAAAAGAAGTTAGATGCTCCATCCAACTAGTATTCAAACCTTAGATTGGTTGTTTCCATTTGTAGATCTGAAAACAAAAATTGGCGTGTGCTTATTCCTTCAAGCACCCACAAGAATTTCACTGTTGGTTTATAGATTTGCATATATCTCCTTGCATATCTAACGGATCTATTGCACAAAATGCTATGTATTTGAAATTTGTCTTCCTCTCAGAGTGCAAGCTCTTATACCATGTTGAAAAATCTCAATCCCCAACACCTAGATAAATTATTACTTTGTGTATTTCCTTGTTGATTACAACACAGAGAATAAAATACACTGGATGGAAATAAAAATAGAAAAATCAAAATTGGAAACCAAACTTCACACAACACCCAAATTTTTTTCCCTTCAAATCATCTTTTTATTAAATAATGACTCCAGACTTACCACGGATCCAAAAAATATTACTTTGTTGGAAGCTAAAATGACCAGTATATTAAATGGACCACGATACGACAAGAGAAAGGATGGACCACCGCATGAAAACCAAACAAGGGACATAGCAAGGATGGACCACTACAAGACAACCAGTCCAAGCCGTCAACAAAGAAGGGTAATGGGAATATGAAGAAAGACACTGGAAAGTGGTGTGAATTCCATAAAATTCCTTGGCATAACACCGATTAATGCCACTCAAAGCAGTCGTTGGTGGCCAAGCTGAAAGCCTCGGATTCAAATGTAGGTTCTAACTCAGAATATGAACCAGACAAGGGGAAGCAGATCATTGATGTGGAACCTAGTGCCACCATCGCTACCACAAAGATCCAGCCAAGTGAACCCAAAGAACCGGAGGAAGGTGAGCACCTTTTCCACTAGAAGATGTGGGTGAAGGGTGCCCCGTTGCACTTTATTGTCGATAGCGGAAGTCAAAAGAACTTCATCTCAGTAGATGTCACCAAGTGGTTGGGCTTTCCAACAACACCACATTCACAACATTACACCATCATGTGGCTCTATCAAGGGAGAGATCTCTGCGTCAGCCAACAGTGTCTCCTTCCCTACAACATCAAGCCCTTTAAGAATGAGGTATTGTGTGATATTTCCCTCCTTGAAGTCTGTGATGTTATTTTAGGCCAACCTTACTTGTGGAAATATCATGTTTTATATGAGTCTAGACCTCATAGTGTTGTTATTACTTTGGGTAGACAATTGTACAGGATACTAGAGGTGGCTATGTCTACCGCCATTTCTTTGATCTCCACTAAGCAATGGAGGAAGATCATCTCCCAGACCGGGAAATTTGTCTTCTTTATGATTCACTCTAAAAGTGAACTGAAGGCCATGACCACATCCATGGCCTTGGCTCAGGGCCTCTCCACGTAGCAGAATCATGTGGACAAGTTCATGGAGGAATAAAAAAACATATTCTCCTCACCCACTGGGGTACCTCTACAGTATCAAGTCATGAATTCAATTGATCTAACCCTCAACACACCTCTACCCAATGGGCCATTCTATTGCCTCTCTCTTATGGAAAATGAGGAAATCAAGTAATAGATCCAAGAGCTACTCGAAAAGGCGCACATCCAACCAATATCCTCACCTTGCAAAAGCCCAATTGTACTTGTGCAGAAGAAAGATGGGACCTAGAGACTATGCATTGATTACAGGGCCCTAAACAAATTCACAGTCAGGAACTGGTACCCAATTCTCTAAATCGATGACCTTCTTGACCAACTCAAGGGAGCCAAGTAATTTAGTATGATTGAACTGAAGTTTGGCTACGACCAGGTCCCAATAGAATAGATTGATGTGTGGAAGATTTCTTTCAAGTCCAAAGAGGGTCTTTTTGAATGGTTGTTCATGCCCTTTGGTTTGACGAACAACCCAACCACTTTCATGAGGTTGATGGACAATATCTTGCGGCCTTTCACCAATTCTTTTGTGGTGGTATATCTGAATGATATCCTAACCTTCAACAAGAGTTGGGTGGAACACTTGCAACATATTCAACAAGTTCTTCACACTCTACGACAACACAAGCTATATGATAACTTGGAAAAATACTCCTTAGCCATTAACAAGGTCCAATACCTACGCTACATTGTTGATGAGCATGGTGTGCACGTGGATCCAGCCAAGATTTAGGTCATTCATGACTGGTCATCCATGACCACACTAACTGAGCTTCGGAGTTGCTTGAGACTTTCCAATTTCTATCGCAGGTTCGTGTTGGGATTCTCCCATATCACATGGGCCCTCAGCCAAGTGACCAAGGGTGGTGGTAAAGAAAATTTCATGTGGGGATAGTTGCTGCAAAAAGTGTTTGATGATATGAAACATTACTTTTTCTTAGTCTTAGTGCTCTCATTACCCAATCTAAACCAACCTTTTGATATTGAGACATATGCTTTTGATTATGTTTTGGGCACAATTCTCGCTCAGCATGGTCATCCAATGGCCTATCATAGTGAGACACTATCAAATGCAGTTCGTAAGTACCCCACTTATGACAAAGAAATGTATTCCATTATACAATCCTGCCACCAATGGAAGCATTACATTCTCATTAAGGAGAGAGTCATCCACATTAATCACAAGCCTCTGCAGTTCATGCAGACACAAGGAAAATTACGAAATGACCACCATCCAAAGTGGTGCACATACTTGCAACAATTTCATATCAACATTAAATATAAGACAAGGAGCACCAATCACATTGTTGATTGCCTCAGTTGACCCCCAGTTGCAACATTAACCACAATGCTCCACTCTTGTGGACATGAGGCCTCAGGGTGACCCCAACTCTATGAGAGTGATCCTGACTTCGCTACCACTTACTAGATGTTGGGAACAAGCATGCCCGTCACTGAATTTCATATTCAAGACATAATGTTATTCCATTTGGGACATCTCTGTGTTCCTTCAAATGAGTGGGTGAAGCTGATTTGGGAATATCACTACAGTCGAATGGAAGGACACGTTGGTGTGGAAAAGATAGTGGTAGTGTTGCAGAAGTACTTATATTGGTTGAAACTTCGACAGGAAGTCAAAAGGTTCATTTGGTCTTTCACTGCTTGTCTTATTTCCAAACCATCCATTAAGGAGAAAGGCTTGTACACACCTCTCCCCTCTCCCGATAGGCTCTGAGAATCCATCTCGATGGACTACATGTCTGGCCTTCCTTCAACCAAGAAAGGTAATGAATGTGTTTTTGTGGTGGTTGATAGATTTTCTAAGATTTTCATTCTAACAACCTCCAAGAAGAGTATCACAATTTAGGCCACTGCCAAGCTCTTCTTTAAATGAGTGTGGGTACATTTTGGGATACCGTAGACTGTCATCTAAAATTGGGATAGCAGGTTCCTAAGCACATTGTGTTCGAGCCTCTGGTCAATATTGGATACCAAGCTAACCAAATCCATTATCTTCCACCCCTAAACTGATGGCTAGACAAAGGTCGTCAACAGGATGATCATGCATACCTTGCGCATGTACAACTCTAAGCATACACACACATGGGATGAGAGTCTCCCCTATTTTTAGAATAGCTATAATAGAGCTCTCCATAGCTCGATCGGCCACAGCCCCTTCTAGGTGGGGCTAGGATTTCAATCATTGGGTCCCATTCATGTCGGACTTCCCCTTGCAACCACATACGCAACATCTTCCCATTCTCAATATGAGGACGACAAAGCCACCAATTTTATTGAATGGATTCATCACATCCACCAATAGGTTCATGATATTTTGCATAAATCCAATGCTAAGTACAAGTAGTACCACGATCAACATCGGGTGCCACACAAGTTTCAGGTGGGAGAAAAGGTTTTCTTGCATTTGCAGAAGGAGCTCCTTATAGGACCCCATCAGAAGGTTCATCCACTTTTTTATGGTCCTTAAACCATCGCCAAGGTTTTGGATAACAATGCTTTTGAGCTAAGTATTCCCCCCTTCCTTGTCTTGCACCCAGTGTTCAATGTGGACCTCCTTTGGCCATACTTTCCACCATTATTGGACACATCATAGATAAAAGAGCAGTTGAAACTGACATAGCTCAACCCTGAATGCATGGAACAAGAAACTATTGATCAGATCGTGGACCACACAGGTTAAGGTCACTCGCCAACAGAGGATCCAACTTTATCAGGTTGTCAAAGCAAGGCAGCTCCTACACCAAGGAAAGAGGCTCACCCGGGGCCAAGTTCGTTAGAAGTCTCCCCATTTTATTGGGGCACTCAACACAATGGATACCATTTCTTCCTAATGGGAGAGGATCGATCCATGTGGATATCGGTGGCCACCCACCTATTCCACTGGCTCAAAGCACAGTTTTCCATTTTGGCATTTTTTCTACACTTTTTTGGGTCCTAAACTTCTAGGGCCATTTTGATATCTTAAACAATTTTTTTTGGAATAATCTCCAAAGGAAAAGTCTGGGTCGACCAGAATGTGTACTTCTCTACTATACCTTTCCAATGGGCTATCGATCATGCCAAACAGATATCGTATGCAAAAGTTACAACCTCGGGAAGTTGGCATACCAAATAACCCCATCGAGGCCCATAATCCTTTTGGCGTTTCATCTCCTATGGTTAGGTTTTTTGGTTGTTTAGGGTTTCCTCGTTTCTTATTTATGATAAAAAAAGGCCTTATGGCCTCATTGTAAGGCACTTTGGTGAATGCATGTAGTCGTCATATCTCTTATCAAAGATAAGCTACCACCATTCGAGCAAGTTTGTTTCATTTTGCATTTTTACAATTCATCGCATTTCATTTATTATTAGAATTCAAGTTTCACTGTATCTCTGTGTTTTTGTTATAATTTTGTATTTCATCTCGTTCCATTTATAAATCTGGATCAGTGAATCCATTTTTGTATCAACAACTAGTTGGGAGTCTACTATATTTTACGCATACATGTCCTGACATCTCCTTTGTAGTTGGACTTATATTTCGGTTCTCTCAGGATCCCCATGAGTCACTGGAAGGTATCTATGTGCATTCTCAGGTATATTAAGGGGACTACTAGATGAATACCATTGGTACTTCTAATCTTGTGGGTTTCATATATTATGAATGGGATGGTTTCATTGATGACTGGAAGCCCACTTCAGGATTTGTTTATCGCCTTGGTTCTACTCTTGTTGCATGGTCTTGTAAAAATAAATCAACAATTGCATTATCATTTGTAGAGGTTGAGTATCATGATGTTGTTCATGTTAGTCAAGAAGTCCTTTGGCTTCGAAAACTATTGACAAAGTTTGGAATTTCACGGGATCATCCCATTTCTCTTTGGTGTGATAATCAAAGCTCCATCCACATCTCTTGCAACCCAGTTGAGCATCAAAGGACCAAGCACAATGAGATTCACATGCACTTCATTCGGCAATTCATCCAGGATGTTATTATTCACTTGGAATACTTTCCTACTAAAGAGGAGGTTGCTGACATCTTCACTAAACCTTTGGCATCCCCTCATTTTCTTCAGTTATGATCGATGCTTGGGGTGAAGGAAGTTGTCCTTGGGGGGTCATATTGAGTCCTCCTACCTTCACTTTTTCACTTTTTCATTTTTATGATGTATTCCCTCTTTTTGGGAGGAGTTTTTTCCTACGGTTTTTTCTCCGTTGCTCCATTTATGAGAATTTTATATGGGTACCTTATTAATCCTTATTTTAAGAACTCATTCTTTTTTTTTTCTCTCTACGTTTTTCTTATGGGGGGGTATTAGAGTTACAATGCGGATTAGCTTTGTGAGTTGTAATATCACGTAGGTGATCTTATCTATCCAACTGTGACAACTATCACTGGGCCTATTTCATTATATAAATAAACCTTCATTATTTTACATTAACACACATTTCTAGTTTAGATCATTTGTTCTCTCTCCTGTTTGTGGAAGTTTGGTATTGAAGTGTGATCATGAGGAGTTTTTATCTTCTTTAATTGTTACAGTTTTGCCCTGAGACGATTTTAAAGAAGAAAGGACCTACACTCGATAGTGCCCAATGCAATCATCGGTTATAGATGTTGATCCTATTATAAAAAACATGAACGAGGAAAAACCATCGAGCATCCACATCCATATAACAATCAATTCACTACCCAAAGGTCCCAAGAGTCGCATTAAGAAGGAGACATCTCTTGAGAAGAAATGTACTCAACTTTTCCTTCGGGAAAAAACCGTCAACATGATCTAAACATTGGCCTACATCTAGGTCATCATCGTCCTCCTCGGAGGCTTCGCACCAACTTTAGAGATGGTGGAATTCTGGTTCGTGAGCATAATATTTTTGATAGAAGGGAATCACATATTCAGATGAAGCCGTGAGCTCGAGTGGAAACATGAGACCCTAATTTCTATGGCCTATATCATAAACATTCAGGAAGAAAATTATGTTGTCGAAGATCATAATTTATTGAAGAGAAGCATTGTTCGAGTATTTCTTGAGGCCAACGTTGATATCACATTCTAGGTTGGAATCCTCTCAAGAACATTGCAAGAGTTTTTTACTTTGGTTGTGCACTCAAGGAATCCCTCACCGAATAGGATATCGTCACTGATAAGTAGTCGACAGTGGAAGCCATGCTTGTCATCATTAGTTTGCAATATTGTTAAGGGTTTGAGAATCGGGGACTGCAAGCTTGAAATCCATGTTATAATTTCCACCGAGATCTTCATGGTTATACCTTTTTTGTTTATCATTGAGGCCAACAAGACGAAGGGTGACACACTAGAATACAACAAGTTTTACAACTAGGAGCTTAGGCTAGGTCTCAAAGGCATCATGGTGATGTGGAATGAAAATGGGAAGACATATTAATTAGTAGCAGATAATTTTTTAAATTATTAAAAGTATTCTCAATTTTATCCTTTGTTTGTAAATGATTATGAATATCCAAAATCAAAGGTACAACGGAGGCATTTGCATATCAAGAGGGTATTTTCAGGTTTCATTAAATATGGATGGTTGTTCAATTAGTCTGAGATGTTTTAGGGGATCACATAAACTATGCCTCATTAGGGTTGCGAGATAAGCATGTAGGGATTGTTTCGAGATAGTTCGGGATGGATCTAGGAAAGTTCGGCATCTACCTTTACGAGGGCTATGAGACATTGCAAGTGATAATGGTGTCCAAAAATGTTGGAAAACTTGGATTATAACTGGGAGACTATACCTTTTGAAGGAATAGGTGACAACCTGATGGAATTCGAAGCCCACAAGATTTTCAAAAAGTTTATGATGTTGATGAAGACATTACCCAACAAAGATTGAGACAAGTACTCATTACGAGGGTGTTGGAATGATTAATTCCTACTTGTCTTAATGATTAATATGTGGTTCTAGAATGATTCAGACCGCGAAATCTGGAGGTCGTTGAGGAAACATATTTAAGTAGTTGTGATAAAAGTTTCATCTTGTGGGTCGTTATATTTTTGGATTTACACTCTGTCGAAAATAGGGTTTGTGGCTAGTCCTGAAACTAGTCTAAAACAAGTGTTTCAGGTAAAAACATCATAACTTCTTCATAACAGATCCAAATTCAGTAATACCAAATGTATTGGTTAGAGTAAAGTTTCTAGTATTATTAGTACCCTTTTCATATCCATACAACAAATATTCTGTGCGGGACACACTCTACAAGTTCGCTCTCTAGAAAAAGCTAGAATTCAACAAGGTATGACATTTTTTCTATAACTCCTTTTTTGAGAGGTTTCAAGTAGTGAAACCTGGAGGAATTGCATAAAAGACACTAAAGAACATTGTGTACTATTTTCAGTTCTTTATTCATTATAGGTACATAGTTATGATTATTTCAAGTTAGGGTTGTTGACTAATCCAAGATTAGTCATGTGAGACTAATGTAAAGTTTGATGAAAATGCTAGTCTCTTGTTGTTAAAGTTAAGGAAGGTTTGCAGGCATGTGATCATATACACCAGGTCTGTTACAGAGTTACAAATCAAATTTGGATGATGAAATTGATGAGGTATTTTGGTTGAGGTATGTTACAGATAGATATTGTATAATAGTGAGGTTGTGGCACATGGTTTGATCTAATGGTTTATGGTATTGGGTTTATGGATAGAGTGATGAATTGTTAGATTAATTTTGATGGTTATATTGGCATATGTATTTGGTATATGGTTGAGGTACATGTTGGGTACATGGTTGAGATAAATAGTTGATGAGTTGGCACATACATGAGGTGTATAGTTGATGATGTTGGTACATCTTGATGAGTCATAGTTGATGTGCAGTTGATGTATGATTGGTACATGGTTGGAGGCACTTGTTAGTAGTATTTTTGACACATGGTTCATGGATGATGTATCATACTTGTCTTGGTAATATTCTTAGAAGCATATATTGATCTTGGTGATAATTATGAGTTGTTGTGACACACATTTTTTAGAGTTGTCTTGGTGATTGATCTTGGTGAGTAGATCTGATTTGGTTGATAATATTGATGAGACAGGTTGTTGTGATAGGTTGTTTGGACAATTTTTGTGACAGGTTATTTGTACATGTTTGGTGCATGGTTGATGCACTTGTTTATGGTACAGGTTGAGGTACAGGTTGGTGCATGGTTGATGCACTTGTTTATGGTACAGGTTGATTACAAGTTGTTTGGTACAAGTTGTTACAAATTGTTTGGTACAGGTTGATTGGTACAAGTTTACAACATTATATCTCACAGTGATAGTGTGACAGTGGTTCCATCATTCTACTTCTACGTCAGGGTGGTTGGACGGGGCAATGGCAGGTGGTTGTAGCCACCTTCTGGTTGTAGCCAAAGGATATAGGGGGTTGTAGCCTCCTTCTGGTTGTAGCCAGAGAATTGGGGAGTTGAATCTTCCCTCAGGTTGTAGCCTGATAAACTAGGGGGTTGGAGCCTCCTTCCAGTTGCAGCTGGAAAACAAAGGATGTTGGTTCTTCCAATGAATGTAATTCTTAAATACATATAAGAAAAAACATTATGTGGTTTTCTCTCGCTTTGGGTTTCCACGTAAAAACATCGGTGTACTGTGTATGTGTATGATTGTTCATGTGTTCATTGTTTATGTACTTTGCTACTATTGGATAATAATGCTACATTGATATAACACTTGCATATTATGGTTAAAATGATTAAATTGCTCTATTACTGATTCACCCTACCCGCCTCCCCCCCCACGCCCCCCTCTCAGTAATCCAACAATTGGAATCAAAGTCGGTTCCTTCATAAATCAGTTTAACCATTAGAAGGAAATCATGGATTATTCTGAGAATGGAGTACCACTATTTAATGGTCAGAATGGGTTAAAGTATGAGATATGAAGCAGAAGCGCAAAATTATTTTTGCTGGCATAGGGGCATTATATTTGGCTATCAATTGTTACAGGATATGATAGTTCAAAAAGGGAAAAGACTACAACCAAGAAGGAATTGAAGAAGAATAACAAAATAGCAATGGATTTCATTTGGGAAGGATTACCTAATCGGGTAAGAGAAAATGTTGGTAAATGTTCATCAACCAAATAACTTTGGGATAAGTTACATGACATATATTCTTCACCCATCGCAGATTCAGAAAATTCCAAATAAGATGCAGGTACAGATCAAGAAGAAATATGTTCACCATGTCAAACAGATTGAGAATATGAAGAGTACATAATCAATAGAGGTATGTTTTTTTGCTTTAATTGTGAAAAACATGGTCATCTTGAAATAAAATGCCATGAAGGAAATGAGATAGAAAAACTAATTGAAAAAGAATACAATTATGAAGCAGAATTGATTAGTGTTTTAGATGAAATAAGAAAATAAATAAAAGAAAACAAGTCACTCAAGAAAGAATTGATGAAACAAAAGGAAAGTGTTCACATTTTTGAAGAATCCCAACAGGTCATCGAGAACTTAAGAACTCAGTTAGAAGAGGCCATATTTGGAAGCCAACATAGCAGCACAAAAGGAAGACGCAGAAATGAGAGAGAAGATGTTGACAGATCATCTTAAGGAAAGAACTAACAATTTAAACCAGTTTGAGGCAGAGTTTGGTCAAGAAGAGAAAGGACTTGAAGAAGAAATAATCACATTAAAAATTCAGCTTGAAGAATCGAAAAGAACAGAAGAAGTCATGAAGTCTCAGATAATGAAGAAAGAAAAAGAGGTTGAGAAGCTTGAAGAAGAAGTTGTCACATTGAGAAGTAAAATTGGCAAGCTCAACAAGAACATTGAAGAGACATAAACATAAACATCAGTTATAGAGAATGAAGAGAAGAACTCTAGGTTTCTAGAAAAGAAGAATGAAGAAAATAGAAAGAGTTATGCATAAATACTCAAAGGAAGGAATCATGGTCAATCAAAATCTAAGAAAACTATTGAAGATACATCTTCAAGAAGACCATCCATGTTCAAGCCACAAAGAAGCTTCAATCATGATCATGACTACACCGCAAAGAAGATCATTCACTCCCAGGTATGCAAATTTCTTTTATGGTCATTTTTTTTATTGTACTAATTTTGGACATAAGGTTGCAGATTGTAGGGATTATAAAAGAAATGTTCAAGCAAGAAATGATTATGTGGCCCCAGGTAACATTGAGTGTTACAAATGTCATAACTATGGACACATAGCTCATGATTGTAGAAACATGATCAATACTTCCATGAAAGAGAACACTGATATCAGATATAAGAAAGCATGGATAATAAAACATGAAGAACAGATGAACAAAGACTAGGTCCCAGAGATCGCAAGATTGGCAATAAAATGAGATGAAGACAAATCTACAAAGAAAAATAAAGATGTCAGATACAGAAAGGTTTGGAAAATAACTGAAAGAAAATAAGGTCAGGTAAATAAGGAACATGTTCAAGAGATTTTACTTTCAGGCATTGTAGTGAAAGATGAATCCACAAACAAAAAGAAATAAGTCAAATCTCAGAGAGATAATGAATCTAACAATGAATATGATGATGAATACACATTGGAGCATGAATTGTTCTGAGCCATCCGACTTAGAGACTCCCAGGTAATATGAATATTAGATAGGAGGATACTATGTGATAGCTGTGACAGACCAAAGAACCATCCTTCGAGAAGCTTGTAGAGTTTGAGTAGATGGATCCAGAGAAGTTAGTTAGCAAAAGTACAGTTTGATAGATTAATCTGTTGTAGTAGTGAAGAATTCATGATAGTATAGTGATAAATGGGTCAACATTATGTACATTTGTGTAGTAGAGTCTTGGACAATATGGACAGAGATGGATTCATAAGAACACTTAATGGGTTTGGACAGATATATGACAGTGGACGAGAGCATGCACAAAGTGGGGTTTCATAAATATATTGACGGAATATGGACATGTTACAAGGAACAAAGATAGATTGGTATGTAAATGATACACACAGGTTGAAGGAATTGACTTTGAAGAGACATTTTCCCTAGTTTCCATAATGGAAGCAATCTGATTTCTCTTAGCTTATGCATGCTCCAAGAATATTAAGTTTATCATATGGATGTGAAATCAACTTTTCTGAACAGGGAACTTGAAGAAGAAGTTTGCATTGAACAACTAGAAGGATTTCAGTTGTCAAAGAACACAGATTATGTGTGCAAATTGAAGAAGGCCTTGTATGGTCTAAAACGGGCTCCCAAAGCATGGTACTCTAGACTGGATAAATATCTATAGCAGTTAGTATTCAGAAAAGGAAGTGCAAACAACAACCTCTACATCAAGGTAACTCAAGATATTATTTTATTAATTGAAGTTTATGTTGATGATACTATTTTTGGTAGCAATGATGACAGGTTAAGACATAAATTTGCAAAGGATATGCAAATGAATTTGAAATTTCATTACTCGAAGAACTATCCTTCTTTCTGTGTCTTCAGATACGTCAAAGAAACCAATGAATTTTTATTTATCAAACTAAGTATATCAGAGAAATGCTAAAGAGGTTTGAAATGGAAGATTGCAAACCAATTACCACTCCTATGCAAACCAGTTGCAAATTGAGAAAAGATGATGATTCAAAGATTACAGACCAGAGGCAATACAGGTCAATGATTGGTAGCTTACTATATGTGATAACATCCAGACCAGATGTAATGCAAGCAATTGGACAGGTGGCGTGATTTCAAGAAGCACCAAAGGAATCACATGGCTTAGCAGTGAAGAGGATTTTCAGATATCTCAAAGGAATAGAAGAGTTTGGATTATGGTATCTAAAAGGAAAGGATCTATCACTTATTGCCTACACAGATGCAGATTGGGCATGTTGCATTGATGACCAATGAAGAACCAGTGGAGAAACGTTCTACTTGGGTGAGTGTTTAGTATCATGGCTAAGAAAGAAACAATCATCAATATCTTTATCTACAGTCGAGGCAGAGTATATTGAACTTTCGGGGCCATTTTGAGGCCTTAAACAATGTTTTTTGGGCGCGACAGTGCCCAGACGATCGCCAAAGACATAGTCTAGGACAATTATAATGTGTACTTCTCGGATATACCTTTCCAATGGGATATCAAGCATAACAAATAGAGATTGTATGCAAAATCTATGACCTCGAGAAGTTGGCATACCAACTAACCCCATCGGGGCCCACAATCCTTTTGACGTTTTGTCTCCTAGGGTTGGGTTTTCTGGATATTTAGGGTTTCCTCATTGCTTCTATATGATAAAAAGGGCCTTTAGGCCTCATTGGAAGGCACTCTAGTGAATGCATGTAGCCATCACATCTCTTCTCAGAGATAAACTTCCACCATTCGAGCAAGTTTGTTTCATTCTGCATTTTTACAGTTCAACACATTTCATTTATTAATAGAAGTCAATTTTCACCATATATCTATGTTTTTTCTATAACTCTATATTTCATTTCATTCCATTTATAAATTTAGATCAGTGATATTGGAGTGGTCTACTCTTTATTTATTTCTTTGTGCATGTTCCCAACAAGGTCAGGGTATAAGGAGTTGGGACTCGAACTATTTGAGCCTTTGTAGGACCGTCCTCACCGAACCCGAAGGCCTCACATTGCAGAAGAAAAGAGAGATGATGGAGCATGAGATCCTATTAAATTCTTGCTCGAGGAAGCCCTCGCGTGACAAAGGAACGAGATGATGGATCAATTTTCTCAGATCCTTCGATGACTACCAACAACCAACATATCTTCGAAAAGCAACCACTTTGGAGGCACCTCCCCCTTCAAGGTACAATTTAGTTTTGATATCACTGTATTTAAAGGTTAGATAGATGCATATGCCTTAGATAAATGGTTGAATCTGCTCGAAGGGTATTTTTCTGTCCATAATTTTTTCGATAGAGAAAAGATCACATGTGCACTTCTTAAGATTGTCCCCCTTGTTAAGGAATGGTGGGATACTTATTGTGAGCAAAAGGCCAAGGAGGAATCCACACTATTTGCAGTCGTACCCACTTGGGGTTATTTCAGGCATGCTATTAAGGAAAAATATTACTCTATTGGAAGCTATGATGACCAGTATACAAAATGGACCACGATACGGCAAGAGAAAGGATGGACCACCGCATGACAACCAAACAAGGGACATATCAAGGATGGATCACTACAAGACAACTAGTCCAAGCTGTCAACAAAGAAGGGTAATGGGAATATGAAGAAAGACACTGGAAAGTGGTGTGAATTCCATAAAATTCCTTGGCATAACATCGATTAATTCCACTCAAAGTAGTCGTTGGTGGCCAAGCTAAAAGCCTCGGATTCAAATGTAGGTTCTGACTCAGAATATGAACCAGACAAGGGGAAGCAGATCATTGATGTGGAACCCAGTGCCACCATCACTACCACAAAGGTCCAACCAAGTGAACTCGAGGAACAGGAGGAAGGTGAGCACCTTTTCCACTAGAAGATGTGGGTGAAGGGTGCTCCGTTGCACTTTATTGTCGATAGTGAAAGTCAAAAGAATCTCATCTCAGTAGATTTCACCAAGTGGTTGGGCTTGCCGACAACACCACATCCGCAACATTACACCATCAGGTGGCTCTGTCAAGGAAGAGATCTTTGTGTGAGCCAACAGTGTCGCCTTCCCTACAACATCAAGCCCTTCAAGAATGAGGTATTGTGTGATATTTCCTTCCTTGAAGTCTATGATGTTATTTTAGGCCAACCTTACTTGTGGAAATATCATGTTGTATATGAGTCTAGACCTCATAGTGTTGTTATTACTTTGGGTATACAATTGTACAGGATTCCAAATGTGGCTATGTCTACCACCATTTTTGTGATCTCTACTAAGCAATGTAGGAAGGTCATCTCCCAGACAAGGAAATTTGTATTCTTTATGATTCACTCTCAAAGTGAACAGAAGGTCATGACCACATCCATGGCCTCGGCTCAGGGCCTCTCCACATAGCAGAATCAGGTGGACAAGGTCATGGAGGAATACAAATACATATTCTCCTCACCCACTGGGGTACCTCTGCACTGTCAAGTCAAGTATTCAATTGATCTAACACTCAACACACCTCTACCCAATGGGACATTCTATTGCCTCTGTCTTATGGAAAATGAGGAAATCAAGTGCCAGATCCAAGAGCTACATGAAAAGGTGCACATCCAACCAATATCCTCACCTTGCGAAAGCCCAATTGTACTTGTGCGAAACAAATATGGGACCTAGAGACTATGCATTGATTACAGGGCCCTAAACAAATTCACAGTCAGGAACCGGTACCCAATTCCCTAAATTGATGACCTTCTTGACCAGCTCAAGGGAGCCAAGTATTTTAGTATGATTGAACTGAAGTTTGGCTACCACCAGGTCCCAATAGAATAGACTGATGTGTGGAAGATTGCTTTCAAGTCCAAAGAGGGTCTTTTTGAATGGTTGTTCATGCCCTTTGTTTTGACGAACATGCCAACCACTTTCATGATGTTTATGGACAATATCTTGTGACCTTTCACCAATTATTTTGTGGTGGTATATCTGAATGATATCCTCATCTTCAACAAGATTTGGGTGGAACACTTGCAACATATTCAGCAGGTCCTTCACACTCTACGACAACACAAGCTATATGCTAACTTGGAAAAATGTTCCTTAGTCATTAACAAGGTCCAATACCTAGGTTACATTGTTGATGAGCATGGTGTGCACGTGGAACCAGCCAAGATCTAGGTCATTTGTGATTGGCCATCCCTGACCACACTAACCGAGCTTTGTAGCTTCTTCAGACTTTCCAATTTCTATTGCAGGTTCGTGTTGGGATTCTCCCATATCACATGGGCCCTCAGCCAAGTGACCAAGGGTGGTGGTAAAGAAAATTTCATGTGGGGACAGTTGCAACAAAAAGTGTTTGATGATATGAAACATCACTCTTTCTTAGTCTTAGTGCTCTCATTACCCAATCTGCAACAACCTTTTTAGATTGAGACATATGCTTTTGATTATGTTGTGGGCATAGTTCTCACTCAACATGGTCCTAGTGGCCTATCATAGTGAAACACTATGAAATGCAGTTCGTAAGTACCCCACTTATGACAAAGAAATTTATTCCATTATACAATCCTGCCACCAATGGAAGAATTACATTCTCAGGAAGGAGATAGTCATCCACACTAATCACAAGCCTCTGCAGTTCATGCAGACATAAGGAAAATTGCAAAATGACCGCCATCAAAAGTGGTCCACATACTTGCAACAATTTCATATCAACTTTAAATATAAGACAGGGATCACCAATCACATTGTTGACTGCCTCAGTTCACCCCCATTTGCAACATTAACCACAATGCTCCACTCCTATGGACATGAGGCCTCAAGGTGACCCTAACTCTATGAGAGTGATCATGACTTCACTACCACTTACTAGATGTTCAACGCAGGCATGCCCATCACTGAATTTCATATTCAAGACATAATGTTATTCCATTTGGGCCATCTCTGTGTTCCTTCAAATGAGTGGGCAAAGTTGTTTTTGGAATCTCACTACCGTCGAATGGAAGGACACTTTGGTGTGGAAAAGATAGTGGCAATGTTGCAGAATTACTTATATTAGTTGAAACTTCGACAGGAAGTCGAAAAGTTCATTTGGTCTTTCACTGCCTATGCTATTGCCAAACCATCCATTAAGGAGCAAGGCCTGTACACACCTCTCCCCTCTCCCGATAGGCTCTGAGAATCCATCTCGATGGACTACATGTCTGGCCTTCCTTCAACCAAGCAGGGTAATGAATGTATTTTTGTGGTGGTTGATAGATTTTCTAATATGTCCATTTTGACAGCCTCCAAGAAGAGTATCACAACATAGGTCACTTCCAAGCTCTTCTTTGAATGAGTGTGGGTACATTTTGGGATACCATAGACTGTCATCTCAAATCGGGATAGAAGGTTCCTAAGCACATTTTGTTCGAGCCTCTGGTCAATATTGGATACCAAGCTAACCAAATCCATTATCTTCCACCCCCAAACTGATGGCTAGACAAAGGTCATCAACATGATGATCATGCATACCTTGCGCATGTACAACTCTAAGAATCCGCGTACATGGGATGAGAGTCTCCCCTATTTTCAGAATAGTTATAATAGAGCTCTCCATAGCTCGACCAACCACAACCCCTTCTAGGCGGGGCTAGGATTTCAATCATTGGGTCACATTCATGTCGCACTGCCCCTTGCGACCACATAGGAAACATCTTCCCATGTTGAATATGAGGCCGACAAAACCACCAATTTTATTGAATGCATTCATCACATCCACCAACAATTTCATGATTTCATAAATCCAATTCTAAGTACAAGTAGCACCACGATCGACATCGAGTGCCACACCAGTTTCAGGTGGGAGAAACAGTTTGGTTGCATTTGCAGAAGTAGTGCCTTATAGGACCCCATCTGAAGGTTCATCCACTTTGTTATGGTCCTTTCACCATCACCAAGGTTGTGGATACCAATGATTTTGAGCTAAGTATTTCCCCCTTCCTTGGCTTGCATCCAGTGTTCAATGCGGACCTCCTTTGGCAATACTTTCCACCATTATTGGACACATCATAGATAACAGAGCTGTTGAAACCGACATAGCTCAACCCTAAATGCATGGAACAATAAACTATTGATCAGATTGTGTACAACACAGGTTAAGGGAACTCGCCAACAAATGATCCAACTTTATCAGGTTGTCAAAGCAAGGCAACTCCTACACTAAGGAAAGAGGCTCACCCAGGGCCAAGTTCAACAGAAGTTTCCCCATTTTATTGGGGCACTCAACACAATGGAGACCATTTATTCCTAATGGGAGAGGTTTGATCCATGTGGATATCGGTGGCCACCCACCTATTCCACTGGCTCAAAGCACGGTTTTCCATTTTGGCAGTTTTTCTACACTTTTTCAGGTCCTAAACATCTAGGACCATTTTGATGTCTTAAACAATGTTTTCTGGAATAATCTCCAAAGGCATAGTCTGGGTCGACCATAATGTGTACTTCTCTACTATACCTTCCCAATGGGCTATCAAGCATGCCAAATAGAGATTGCATGCAAAATTTATAACCCCGAGAAGTTGACATATCAACTAACCCCATCGAGGCCCACAATCCTTTTGGCGTTTCATCTCCTAGGGTTAGGTTTTTTGGTTGTTTAGGGTTTCCTCGTTGCTTCTTTATGATAAAAAAGGCCTTACGACCTCATTGTAAGGCACTCTGGCGAATGCATGTAGTCCTCATATATCTTCTCAAAGATAAACTACCACCATAAGAGAAAGTTTGTTTCATTCTTCATTTTTACAATTCATCGCATTTCATTTATTATTAGAAGTCAAGTTTCACCGTATCTCTATGTTTTTGTTATAAATCTGTATTTCATCTTGTTCCATTTATAAATATGGATCAGTGAATCCATTCTTGTATCAACAGCTAGTTGGGAGCCTACTATATTTTACGCATACATGTCCTGACATCTCCTTTGTAGTTGGACTTATATCTCGGTTCTCTCAGGATCCTCATGAGTCACTGGAAGGTAGCTAAGTGCATTCTCAAGTATATTCAGGGGACTACTAGATGAATACTATTGGTACTTCTGATCTTGTGGGTTCCATAGATTATGAATGGGACGGTTCCATTGATGACTGGAAGCCCACTTCAGGATTTGTTTATCGCCTTGGTTCTACTCTTGTTGCATGGTCTTGTAAAAAGAAATCAACAATTGCATTATCATTTGTAGAGGTTGAGTATCATGATGTTGTTATTGTTAGTCAAGAAGTCCTTTGGCTCCGACAACTATTGACAGAGTTTGGAATTTCACGAGATCATCCCATTGCTCTTTGGTGTGATAATCAAAGCTCCATCCACATCTCTTGCAACCCAGTTGAGCATCAAAGGACCAAGCACAATGAGATTCACATGCACTTCATTCGGCAATTCATCCAGGATGTTGTTATTTGCTTGGAGTACTTTCCTACTAAAGAGGAGGTTGCTGACATCTTCACTAAACCTTTGGCGTCCCCTCATTTTCTTCAGTTACGATCGATGCTTGGGGTGAAGGAAGTTGTCCTTGGGGGGTCATATTGAGTCCTCCTACCTTCACTTTTTCACTTTTTCATTTTTATGATGTATTCCCTCTTTTTGGGGGGAGTTTTTTCCTATGGGTTTTTCTCCGTTGCTCCATTTATGAGAATTTTATATGGGTACCTTATTAATCCTTATTTTCAGGACTCATTCTTTTTTTTTTCTCCCTACGTTTTTCTTATGGGGGTGTGTTAGAGTTACAATGCAGATTATCTTTGTGAGTTGTAATCTGCCCAACTATGACAGCTATCACGGGGCCTATTTCATTATATAAATAAACCTTCATTATTTTACATTAACCCACATATCTAGTTTAGATCATTCATTCTCTCTCTTGTTTGTGGAATTTTGGTGTTGAAGTGTGATCCTGAGGAGTTTTTATCTCCTTTAATTGTTATAGTTTTCCCTTGAGACGATTTTAAAGAAGAAAGGTCCTACAATCGATAGTGCCCACTACAATCATTGGTTATAGATGTTGTTCCTATTATACAAAACATGAATGAGGTAGAACCATCGAACATCCACATCCATGTAACAATTGATTCACTACCCAAAGGTACCAAGAGTCACATTAATAAGGAGACATCTCTCGAGAAGAAACGTACTCAACTTTTCCTTCGAGAAAAAGCCACCAACAAGATCTAAACCTTGGCCTACATCTGGGCCATCATCGTCCTCCTCGGAGGCTTCACACCAACTTTAGAGACCGTGGACTTCTGGTTCGTGAGCATAATATTGTTGATAGTAGGGAATCACATATTCAGATGAAAGCGTGAGCTTGAGTGGCAACATGAGACCCTAATTTTTATGGCCTCTCTCAGAAACATTTAGGAAGAAAATTGTGTTGTCGAAGATAATATTTTATTGAAGAGAAGCAATGGTCAAGTAGTTCTTGAGGCCAACGTTGATATCACATTCTAGGTTGGAATCCTCTCAAGAACATCACAAGAGTTTTTTACTTTGGCTGCGCACTCAAGGACTCTCTCAGCAAATAGGATATCGTCACTGATAAGTAGTCGATAGTGGAAGCCATGCTTGTCATCATTAGTTTGCAAGATTGTTCAGGGTTTGAGAATCGGGGACCGCAAGCTTGAAATCCATGTTATAATTTCCACTAAGATCTTCATGGTTAGGTTTTTTTGGTTTATTGTTGAGGCCAACAAGATGAAGGGTGACACACTAGAATACAACAAGTTTTACAACCAGGAGCTTAGGCTAGGTCTCAAAGACATCATGGTGATGTAGAATGAAAATGGGAAGCCATATTAATTAGTAGCGGATAAAATTTTAAATTATTAAAAGTATTCTCGATTTTATCCTTTGTTTGTAAATGATTATGAATCTCCAAAATCAAAGGTGTAGCAGAGGCATTTGCATATCAAGAGGGGATTTTCAGGTTTCGTTAAAGATGAATGGTTGTGTAATTAGTCTGAGATGTTGTAGGGGATTGCATAAACTATGCCTCATTAGGGTTGCGAGATAAGCATGTAGGGATTGTTTCGAGATAGTTCGGGATGGATCCAGGAAAGATCGACATCTACCTTTATGAGGGTTATGAGACATTGCAAGTGATAATGGTGTCCAAAAATGTTGGAAAACTTGGATTACAACTGGGAGACTATACCTTTTGAAGGAATAGGTGACAACCTGATGGAATTCGAAGCCCACAAGATTTTCAAAAAGTTTAAGATGTTGATGAAGGCATTACCCAACAAAGATTGAGACAAGTACTCATTATGAGGGTGTTGGAATGATTAATTCCTACTTGTCTTAATGATTAATATGTGGTTCTTCAACATTTCATTTGGTTGTAATTGTGAGGAAGTGACAATCTATAGGTGAGTTGTTTGTTTCTAATTTTGAGGAGGTTGTTAGATCTAGTTGGCTATGAGAGATTCTCTTCAACTAGTTATCTCCCAGTTTGTTTTGTAGTTGAGATATTCTCTCAACAAGTTGTTAGTATGGTTAAGATAGATTTTCTATCTTAAGCAAAAGTGTGATGTATTTATATGTAACATTGTTAATTGAATGACATACTTAGTTCAGTTTTGTGTGAAAGGAAATCATGTCTACTCTCCCATTTGCTTTCACTCATACTCTGCAATCCCCGTGAAATGAAACATCTCAGGTTGAAAACTAGATGAAGAAGTTTTTGAATCAATAGAATGAGCATTATATTCATCTATGGTAGTGAGCACCTCTAACTTGAGGCTCTTTTTCAACTTTTATGTAGATCCACCCTTTCTACAACTTTTCGTTGCAATTGGAAAAGTATTTTATTCATGTTTCTTTCACCTTCTCTTTCTTTGGAGTCAAAAACATCTCGTAGCTCACAAAATATGTTTATGGAGTTAGAAACATATGCTAGCTTGAAAAATCTGTAGCCTTTCTACCACCATGACCCATCAAATACCAAAAAAAAAGATGCATAATTAGCCTCAAAGTCAAAATTATGTTTTGAATAATAAGGGAAATCTTTTCAAAGCAGCTAGTCCTTCCCTAGATTCTACAAGCATAAGCATCAAGGTTATAAATTATCATCTTCCTCCTAAAATTTGACCACAAACTTTTTAGGTTGACCTTAGATTGACATAATATGTTCAAATCAACACCAGGCATCACTAGCACAAATTGAAGAAATGAAGTAGTACAAAATTCAATATTGTTTCCACGGTAAAAAGTCCAAGAATAATATTGCTCTGAAGGCTAGTTGGGCTGTAGTTTTGCGGTCATGTAGTCACTGGTACAAATTCTATTCCCAAACGTTAAGGTCATTTCTTTATTAAAGAATTTTTGGGGCTACACATCCCAAGATTTTTATACTAACCCAGTCAAAAAATAACAAAGAAAATACAAGAATGCTTTTTTCCTTGACTTGTGAAGATGTTGGAGAATTCATGATGTTTATTCGTGATTGTGAATGATATCCCTAGTCTCGTTTCCCATTGTTATGCATGAGTCAGCTTCACCGATAAAAGTCCTACATACAAAAAAACAACTACTTTTTCAATAGCTTCTCTTTAACATGTAATGAATCAAACGAGATGAATTTCTTTATATTCTAATACACATGTATTTTCTCAATACACACTCATCATGGCCAAAAGAAATAGCCTATTCTACACACAATCTCATTAATTTACTTTTACTTTGATTATAGAGGAATCATGTCGTTTGTTTGTTTATATATATATATATATATATATATTAAATTGTCTTTCTTGTCTTGTCGTTAACTTATTCCAAATAGAGTGCAATGCAACTACTTTTTTTCCTTTCTTTTGATTTTTCCACGTGGTTAATATTTGATAATTAAATCTCCTTAAGGGAGGGAAGGCGTGATCTTCCTGCTTCATATTATATGAAGAAATAGACACTTTAGCAGGCTTAAGACAAGAAATCAGGCCATTGAAATTTTCCCTTGGAATTATAATTTCTACAAGATGAAGAAGAGAAATGGCGAGTTTAACATAAAACTATACGCTCTCTGAAACTGGCCACTGTGGAGATCCCAACACCATCATCTTTCTTTTGCTGAAACAACCACCCACAGTAATACAGTTGGCCAGACCAAATTCAAACTCATGGAAGATGCTTATAATTGCGGGTAGCATTAAAAAAATGCTCATATTCTTACAGCGCGGCAACTACATGTAAATGAATGATTAAATATAGTTTTCCCATTAGAAGTAATATGATGATGATATTGTTTAACATCCACTAAGATTTAATTGGTTTATCGAACATTAAAAGGATTTATAGCTAAATTTATTTTTTGAAATTTTCAATTTTTCAATATTTTTCAATATAATTATTATGAAAAAAATTATGAGTTCAATATGTTAATAATGGAATAAAATTTGGATGGAGTATAATATTGTATTTTACAACGATTGACATCGAGGTTTGAATCATTTATAAGATAATTATTTTTATATATAATAATAAAAAAAAAAAAACCTTGTTACAATTTTAAACCCTTATTACAATTTTAAAGATATATCTACTTTATCCGCATATAACACAAAATTCAATTTTATTATGTAAATGTGGCCTTTCTATGAATCATTTAATATGTTTCTTAAAGTTGGCTCTTTCCATGCTCATTTTCATTTTCAATAACATATCATGATTGATAATAGCATCCAGAAAGTTGTGGAATAACATCCAGAAAGATGTGGGAAAAAGATACATAAATTTAGTGGAGTGTTGTTAATGTTGTGAGTGAAATTTGAAGTTGGTGGCATTTCAATTTACATGGTTGATAATAAGATCAAGAAAGTTTTGGAAAAAAAATACAAATTTCGTGAAGGGTTGTTTATGTATTTAAGAATAATAGTGAATGGAGTGTTGTACTAGGTCTTTAATGGGGTATTAAAACAAACATATTGATGTTGATTTTGATGGATTGTTTGTTAGATTCGTTTTTATTTATTTATATTAAATAAAAGATTAACTGTATTAAATAGTATTGAGTTTTTTATTAACTATATTGCAATTTTTTTTAAAGTATTGATTTTTTATTTCAAAATAATCAAGAGGGAGAGGTAGCCAAACATAAATATAATATGAAAACAACAACTCCACATTTAATGTATGTTTATAATTAATAATGAATTAGTAAAAAAGAAAATAAAACTATGCCACCTAGGTATCATAAGCTTCCTCCAAAGCGATAATTTAAATGGATTTAAAAAAATAGCAAGCCTCGATAACATAATATAATACCTACATAAGCATGATGATGTAGCCCAGTCGAGGCTTCTTACGCATGCAACCATACACTTGCGCGAATGAGATGCGATCCATTTGACGATTACAGTTACCAGCTTGACTGGTACTTGGAACATGTTATGGTTGAAAGCTTGAAACACGTATTTGCAAAAGCAAAGGCTACCAGTGCCTTGTCCCCATACTGATAGGGTTAACAATGAACTGCTACAACCCCAATTACACATTGTGCAAAGGGATGACAAGGAGAGCTTATGATGTTGTTGGTAATTATGTTCACAATCTGGGCTCGCAGTGCTCATTGCAGCTCATTTGCAACCCTATCTCACAGCTGCTAGAATTAGGATTTGAATCCACAGTTTAATTGACAACAAGATCTATTTGTGTCCATGGTTGAATGAGATGGAAAATTGATACACAAATTGACATTTTGTTCGAGATGCTCTTTGCCTTTACAAGTTGTTGATTAGATAGATGGGATTTCAAAGAGGTCACATTGAAAGAAGAATAATGGACTCAAAGCAGTGGAGCTTGAGGCTAATCTCAAGGTCGATCTTAACTAATGCAAGCAATTGGACAAGATCAACCCTCGATACACAACCCTAGACTTGGTAAGGTACACAATCCATGTTTTCAGGTTGAATTTCATGCCTCTAATAGATTTTTGGTCACTTGGCACAATGGAACTTATTATAGATTTCAATCAAATAGTTAGTCCCACTGGATAAGATAAGAAAGCGAGGAATTTTTGTGATCAAATGATCTTTTGTGACATTCATTTTTTACATTAGTCTCTTGTGGTACAAAAAAATTGCAAACCTACTTACCTAAAGTTTGGAATTTTTTTTTAAATAACATTTTTCACAAAATAGATTGGATATGCCCAATTTGTTTTGTTTATAAAGAAAAACATTAAATAAAAATAGAAAACCTAAAACATCATTTTCATAGAAGAAAAGTACATTAATTGACCATGTTACAGGGTGACTAATTATTGTTAGAACCTATAATTCCTCAGGGCGTCGTTTATATTACCTCCTTTGGTTCCCAAGTGATTTGTGGCTCTGGATATCTGATTCTGCCAACGAGAAATCCCATATGTCATTTTCCACTACTGGGGAGCACCACTTTGCATCAATATTTTCTGGTTAGTGAAAATAAAATAAATATGCACAATCACAAAAAGATATGGGAAAAAAATTTTCAAAGGAAATATTCATGGCCCATCATTTTTGGCATTCCACAACCAACATTATTGATGATTTGTTGTAGCAATCGTGACCTATAATTTCAAAACCTTCATCTTAGTTTAATTAAATTCTAATCTTTACAATTTCTTAATTCAAGAGAAAGATAGATGCTTTATTACATAATTTTAATCAATGAACATATAATAACCTAATGAACAAATAATAACCTAAATTCACATAATTGGTATGTTTTTGCTAAATTCATAGAATTAGTATGATTTTGCTTGATAAATTTAGTACATGTGAGGAGAGAAATTTGGATTGTGTCGTGCAAATCCAACTTCAACTTACATATATGATATGGCTTTGACATCATCGCATCTTTTGAAGATTAATAATGAAGCATTGCTCCAATCTGCTCCTTCATGCTTCAACTCATCTACTCTTGCTCCAATAAACCTATATCAGTTCAAAGCCTCTCCTGATCCCTTCAAATCCAACTTCTCTATCTTGATCTCCCACCTCTTCTATCCAATCCACTCCTTCCTTCTTCAACCTACCTTTTTGTGCTCCAATAAACCTATATCAGTTCAATGCCTCTCCCGATCCCTTCAAATGCATCGTCTCTATCTTGAGATTTCTTTGAAAATGTCTTGGGCTATCCACACACTCTAATTTTCCTTCATTTTGTGATATCCCTCCTATATGTGTAATCTTTGACATAACCACTCTATACATAGCTATTAGTGACGAAATAGTTTTTAGGATGATTACTTAGCTCTATGCAAGGTGGCGAGAGGTGGTGAGGTGGTGAGCAAGTAAGGAGCCTAGATTACAACATTTTTATCATACTGAAACCTTAATTGCAATATTGTTAAGCCATCATCAATTTGGTGATTCACAATTAATGTGAGAAATAAATACAATGTCAGAGCCTATGAAATTGATTACATAGATTTTTATTTTTTTTAAATCGTTTTCTGACAATTTGGAAAAGAAAAGAGCATACAACATGGGATTTAAGTCACATCCCTAGCATTTAACCAATCAAAAATTTTATTTTTTTATATTTGATAAATACAAATAATAATTTGTTTTTAATAGTAAATAGATTTAAGATTAAATTTATGTAAACTTTGGATATCTTTGGAAATTTTAGGTGATTAATAGGTGGTCAACATAATCTAATTACATGATTGAAAGTTACAGTCCATGACAAAGGCATGGACTAATAATTAAAATGGGAGGAATCACAAGAGGTAACAAGAGGTGTTATAACATTTGGACTTGTGTTCCTCATGTGAGTGTGATGCATTATTTCTCCTTCAACAAAAGCACTCTTAATTTTATTTTGTTTAAGGGTCATATATCAAATACATGGTTGTAGATCCACATAGCGGGGAACTTTTTCTATTTTACCAATTCCACGTCTACTTCTTCCAAATGATATCTTACTATGATCACAAGGATTATTCCACTTATTAGTGGAATTACTACAATGTGCTTCTTCTGAGTTAACACAATTGTGGCTGATCTGAAGGGGTGGAGTAGTAGATTTGTGGCTGGCTATATCCTTACTTGGAATTGGATTGGACTTCCCTTTGAAATTTTGACAATTTAAAACCCCTAGCATCTCTTTAAATATTACTTTAAGTTCCATAAGATCGTGTTTAACTCCTTCTATGATTGATTCATAAAATATATTGTCAACCCTAAATCTCTGATACCAATTTGGAGTGAACCCAATTAAATAAATATATATATTTATTATTTATTGACATATTGCATTGATAAATGAACACCAATTTATATACCATAGAGTAAATGGGATGCAACCTTTCACGCGGGTATGATGTCCTTTGAATTACTTATAATAGTTAAGTATAACTATATTTAGGTTTATTACAATATAAACCTAATATGCTTTAGGTATATTACAGGTAGGGTGGCAAGTCAAGTTGAAAATCAGTCACCACATTGTTTATTCTTGATTGAAGTGTGTCACAAAATTTCTTCAACTTGGCATTGAACATTATGGATATGCTCAATGAAAAAGTTAGTTTTCTTGATTTACTTTTTTGTAGACTCTAATACCAATTTGGAGCAAACCCAATTAAATAAATATATTATTTATTATTAAATATATATTATTTATTATTCATTAACATATTACAACACAAATTTATATACCACAGAGTAAATGGGATGCAACCTTTCATGCGGGTATGGTGTCCTTTGAATTACTTATAATAGTTAAGTATAACTATATTTAGGTTTATTACAATATAAAGGTAATATACTTTAGGTATATTATAGGTACGGTGGCAAGACAAGTTGAAAAGCATTGTCACTGCATTGTTTATTCTTGACCGATGTGTGTCACAAAATTTCTTCAACTTGGCATTGAACATTATGGATATACTCAATGAAATAGTTAGTTTTCTTGATTTACCTTTTTGTAGGCTTTGTATATGTGTCTTGAGCAACATGTGTTGGATAAGAAATATCTATAGATGTTGCACATGGGAATCTTAAGAGACTCTGAAAGGGGCTACACTATGTCATGATGTTCTATGTGTGGTTGCAATTGCTTTATATAAATTAAAGGTTATTATCTACACTATGTCATGATGTTCTATGTGTGGTTGCAATTGCTTTATATAAATTAAAGGTTATTATCCTACTTGAAGTAAAATTTGATGTCAATTATTGAATTTTTAAAAGGCTCAATAATCATAATCAAATGTGTGACTTGGTGAGACAATGGTATGTCAAGTATGAACACATGGAAATGATAGATTACTTATTATTTGAAATAGGTATATGTAACAGATCTAGTTTCACTATGAATAGTGGGTTGAGTTCAATGTGTAGAAGTCACCAACTTTGCATGTTTAATGGGAATGAATTCTTCACTAAAGTCTTAGCAACATCATGTTATCCTTGGAGAATCTCATGAACACCTTAAAAAATGGCTAAGGAACAAATGTATAGAGATTTAGGGTTGTGGATAACTTTGGGTACGTCGAGATTTGAATGAGTTGAAGTTTCCTCCATGCTTTGCACTTCAAAAATAAGGGTTATGTGGAGCAAGGCATGAAAATATGTTGTTGTGTGGATTGGGTGAGGCTTTTATTGAAGTGTTACTCCACCCTCCACATTAAGATTTATGTCTAAATGTGTATGGAAAAGAAGAGAAAAGGATGTGGTGCTTTGGGCATGCAAAGGAATGGGAAATTCATAGGTGAGGTGTTACCTCCACACTCTGCAACAAAGAGAGAAATTTCAAAAAGGATTAGGCAAGGTATGTATATTTTTTGGCAATCTAGAGGAATAAGTAGTTGACAAGGAAGTGCACTCTACACTCTACAACAAGCAAAGGCTAAGGTGGGAGCTAGCTTATCTAAGAGATGACTATGTGGCATGGTGATGCAGCAAGAAGAGGGAGATTACCTCTTCACTCCATGTTTTCACAAAGAAATGGATGTGGAGGTAGAGGAAAAAATCCTATATACATGAAAAAAAAAGTTTGAGGCCTAACTAACTAATAATGTGATACTACTATGTATTATTCATGGACCTACCTCCCTCGGCTATTAGGGTACTCCATCAAAATTTCATCTTCTCTCCCAATTGGGATTACCTAACTATGATCCCATGTGAACCTCAACAACCCCATGACTCATTTAACATACACATACATATACAAATTCGAAATTGCAGTAGAAATAAACATGCATGCACAACAACAATTCTCATTTAATTATATGGTTAATTATTCCAACACATAACTCTTATACTATCAATTGGTTACATGAAAGAAAATAGAAGTGTACATATAAAACCATTCGACATAAACATAATTACAATTCTTTCCACATTATGTCATAATCATTGATACCCACAAAGCCAATTTCATCCACTTGGCATAGTTGTGTCTTAATTTTCACAACAAAGCTTAAAATGTGCATTCTAAAGTATGAATTTATGGTTGTAACAACATTAAAATATTTGCATAATTAATTCCCCAAAAACCACAACATATCTCTAGAACAGGATCAAAATAGAATGGTATTCACTAATTTAAACTCATAATCTTTACCCGTAGAAACAACCACAAGCATTAATTCTCATCGAATAAAGATTTAAGATAAAATACATAGTTGTTAATGAGTGCACCCAAGGGAATAGCTCCATAGGAGTATTTTTCCTTGTAGGAATATGCATTAGCTCATGTAGATTCCACCCCCAAGATGGCTAATGAAGATACAATGAAAAATATAGCAGCTTTAGCACTCCAACACAACCCCAACCTAGTTTTCAACATAATTGGGATTTTCTCTTTCAAGGATAGAGCTTCAAGAAACTCAACATCAATCAAAAATTACAGGAACCTCTTGCTTCCAAAAAAACCTTATATAGACACCCCTTTCTCTATAGAATAATCCATTAGGAGTACAATCTATCCAATTATCTATGTACAAGAAGAGTTCCAAGTAAAAATGTCCCTATGGGAGTCATGGAAACAGGACAACAACTCCATGGCTCACATCCATGTCATTTATCTCATAACCGACATGGAATTGACAATGCATTATCGCATATCGACATCCCAACTGAAGGAATATGAAGTAGTTGCAACTCACTCTTCTTTCCAATAATGACCCAAAAAGAATATTGATATTGATTGGTCCATAATGGTCCAACATTGTTTATCCTTCTTTCTAGTGGAGAATAGCTCTCCATCATAGCCTAGGTTGGTCTAGAACAACCCATCAAATGGTGAAGAATGATTCATCCAGAATTATCAAGAATGAATAATAATCCCAAGACTCAATCCCAACCTTTTTTTGGAAGCCTCTTGCATGCCCACTTGAGGTGGTTGCAGGCCTACCCAAGCAAGGACAAATAAACTCATAAGAACAATGAAAATTCAAGGGTTTCTCAAGATGCCACCTGTCACATGGTTAAGTCTATTTCCCCTTCCATTCCCCTCGCATTGCTCATTTCCCCCGTGGTTCTCCTTGGATGTTTTTTCCCCCAAGTAGGGAAATTTTAAGGATCCATACTTGTCTCAAAGTGTAGAAACCTTGGTGAATCTTACTACTTTTTAAAATGCCAAATATAAAATGTTTGGTGATATTTTTGTAAAAATATTCAAATATCTAAGGGTTTTACATAGTTTCTAGAAAATTTTGATGAGTTTAAAAGTAAAATCATTTTATCCTAAAGAATTTGGACAAACTATTTTTAGAAAAATTGAAATTAGCGAAATTTTATTAGGAAGAAAACATGGAAAACTAGCTCAATGGTGAAATGTATCCCCTAGAATTTTCTCTTCCCCTAAGTGCACTTTATTAATAATTAGTATTATAACAATTACAATATAACTCAATTGGTAGTATACTTACCATACTTACCACATGATGACAATACTCTCTTCACAAGGATGCACAATCTCACATGCTCGATGTCTTGCCATCCTATCACAGGCCTTGGCCTTTCCTTGTGCACTTGAAGTAGTAATATCAACATCATGTATAGGGGTCCATATTGGGATGTTACCCCCCCATAATAACATTGTCATTTGTGTGCTTCTCTTTCCAACAATAAAATTGTGTCTTCACATTATTCTTTATATGTTGCTACAATGGTATCCTCTACATTGCAATCTTTTGATTTGTTTTCATTCTTGGAAAGCAACCTTTAACAATTATTTCCTTGACTTGGATCGCTTCCAAGGTTTTATATTTCCATCTTATGCCTAAAAAAATCATCAAATAAAAACATACTTATAATAGCCATTCCTATGCAACAATAATTTTATCCATTGAATTCCAAATTCACAATCTCAGCACATATATTCACTATATAACAAGAATAAGTGTGCAATGTTATCCCAATAGGTATTTTTACCCCCTAATATATAGGGGTAACTAGAGGATATTTTTCTCCTATGATCCTTACCACAAAAAACAATTCCATAGATGTGATCCATGGTTCTCCACAAACAGTTGACCAGATATGCTTCCCACATTATGCTCATCTCACTCACATTTGATGTTATGGTGCTTAACATACACAAGGAATATTATTTTATTGTTTCATATTAAGTGTTGCCTTATGTATTTTTCATGAAAATAGTGACCATTGGCTAAGTCGGATAATGGATCGTGATGCTCTAAATTTTTGTATTTTTCCTTGTTTAACGTTGGTGCTCATCATCATATTCTAGATAAGTGTTGTCACTCCTAGGTGGGGTTGTACTAATGTGGGTCTTTGAGAGGGGTAGTGTTTCCATTTCCCAATCCATACATAACACTCTCCATCCTTCTTGATTTCCATTGTCCCTTTCATGGGTCGGTTGTCGTATGTCACAAAAAAAGATTCATGCTTCATAGTCCCATGAGAAGAGCCTCACCCCATCATATCTATAAGCTCGAACTGAAGAGCATATAAAAATAAAAAAAAGTCAAATAAAATTAAAATCCAAAAGAAATAAAGCATGAGTAATGCCCCCTCACTATGAGGCCATCTCCCTAAGTCCTATGCAATAAAATGCACATCTAAAAAGGGACTAAATGAAGTAAAACAAAAGTCAAAATCCAGAAAAGGTTAAATGAATAAGGAAAAAGGAAAAAGGGGGGTGGAAAGGCATAGTGTCTAGGAAAGGGAAACTCAATGAACAAATGATCCCTCATACTTCAAAGGAACTCATGTGGATGAATATCTTAAACAACCTCTCATGGTTTTGGAATGCAACTCATGAAGTTACCCACCAAACCATACCATATATCACTACATATGCTCCTTAATGGATTTTATTGGGAAATGTTTCTCTTATTGGGTGTTGGCACATGCAATAGGGGTTGATGATGACCCTCCCATACCTAAACTTGGAAAATTTTATTAATTCTATGAGTTATTGAGATGTTTGAAGATGATGCTTAATGTGATCTACCGAATGACATCTACATTTGACATGACTCACTTTTAATGTTGCATTAGACTTGTGTGCATGCCTCCATATTGATGACTACTTTGGGTCACTTGCACCTTACTTTGGGAAATGTACTTGGCATGGATATGCCTTGGATTGAGCCTTTTTCCTTTGAAGGACATTGAGGAGGCCCTTTTCATTCTTGATGGAGGTTGTCCCACTTCATTTAATGTCATAGAGATACTTTTGAAGTTGTTGCATTGTTTGGGAGACAACATGGAACCTCGTGGAGGAAAAATTGCACCCTTTGGAGGCAATGTTTCACGTTTGAGCCCATTTACATTCCTTTTCAAATGATTTGAGTGAGTCATCCACTATTGGGAACCTACATGTGCCACACGTGTGACGTGATCATGCATTTATGGAGGACAACTTGGAATTTGAGCATGTTTTACATCATTTTGGGAACATCATTGGCGGTGTTGACCCATCCATTCTTGTATCATGGATATTTTTATGTATTTTTACCTTATGTCTAGGGCTTGTAAAGAGATAAAGGTCATTTTTATATTTTTTTAGGATAAAAGCTAGGAAAATATTATTGGTGTAATGAGAAGGGTGCTAAAACTCTCATACAAATAGAGAATAAATTCTCATTTATGAATCATTTCTACAAATTGCAGAGAACATTACTTGTCTACTTATTTTTCTCTGTATTTGCTATGGATGGATAACTATAACGACTTCTTGAGTATTGTGTCTTGTGGATTGTTTTCCAAATTTCATGGATGCTCTTGACTAGGGTTTTTAAGATGTCGATTTCTTGAGTAATTTGTCTCATTTAATCTTATGGATGTTCTTTATGAATGATTGTAAGTGTAGTTGTACTTCTCTAGTGGTGGCGGTGCACTCTCTTTAAGTTTTTTTTTAACAAGTCTCTTCTTCATAACTCTTGGAATATTACTAGCCTAACTATCATTGTAGTTCTAATTACACTTTCTAAAGGGAGTCCTTAGTTGACCCCATATGCCCAAAATAATAGAAGGCACTAGTCTTCTCCCATATAGTCAATCCTGAATCCTAAATTTCACTTTTTATTTATGTTTTAGGATAAATTTATGGTTTTATAACAACTTGTATACATTTTCATCCATCATAAAATATATACATCTTGATTTGTGTGCATGTTATTAACCTAAAAATCATCTTGCATCCTTAAATAGCCTTGATAAATTATATTGTTTCATAATTAGGGCTAGACGTCTTGTTTTACTTGATCGTTATATGCCTTTACATTTTCGTATTTCATTAGTTGTTTAAACTCTAGATCTATCCATTGTTTTAGACCTAATTTTGATTTGTTTATAACATATTCAAAGGGATGAAACATATTGTTGTTGTAACTTGTTTATTGCTGTAATTTTTCATCTTTATTGCAAGTTTTACAATAACCATTAGTGATTTTCATATTTGCTTTGTTTGTGGATAATCTTGCATTAGATAGTAACTTGATAAACCCTCTAAACAACCCTAAAAAAACATTAAACTCAAATATAGAATTTACCTTGAGTAACCACCTAATCCATACTTATTTATTATATCCTATTCGTGGTAAAATGGGTAGCTATATAGGTGGTTTTAGACTTGATCCCATATTACCTTAAGAACCCTAGAGGTCACTAGGGAATCCTCCCTTGTGTTGGATCCGTCCTTCACTAAAATAAGGGAAGTAGTTGTCTAGGTGACAATGGAAACACTTCCATGTTCCACCCATATTTGCACCTTGTGAAGGCTTTACACTAGGGTGCAAGATTGTGTGATAAAATTTATATTTGTAAATATGTGTCCCCTTCGCGTGGATTCCATTTACTAGTTTTCCTTAACACAAGCAAAATAAATTCCACATGATCTTATCAATATCATGTCCTAGATCTCAATGTCACCTCGTTTTTACAACCATTCACAATATATCCTTGGAAAATTCCCTTCTATGCAACTCAGTGAATAAATATGGTCCATCCAGTGTTGTGATGCAAACAAGAAGAGTGTAGATTTCTAGAGTATCTTTCCAGTCCCACTAGAAAACTCAAGCCAATATTCATATATCATCACCAGACAAATCCATCATCTCACCGAAATTGTTACATACAATTATCATGATTATCTTTTAAATTTCAATCAAAATTTGAATATGTTCATTAAAATAATCAAATTCAACTAATATTATAAATTTATCATAATACTTAGCTTTTAATCTTGTTTGTAGAGGTCTCGATCTTCATTGTTGACTTATTATAATTGCCCATGATGTTCAAGACAATTCTACATCCTTTGTTGTCTTTGTTGACAAATTATTATTAATCCAACACACATTTATGCATACAATCCATTTGTCTGCATATCCATGGAAACATATAAAATGATCATAGAATTATGAACACTCATAATTCAATCATTTTTTTATTAATTCTTATCTGCAATGATGTATCATTTTTCATGTCTACAATATCAATATCAATATTTATTCCACACCAATAATCACATGTGGAATTCTTACCACCGTTACTCATCAATATTCTCAATGTTCATATATTCATATCCATAGATTTATAAAATTACTTAGTTCAATGTATAGTCTGATGAATTATGAAATGCCATGTGGCATCAACATAGAAAATTGTAATCCTAAAGAAGCATATAAAAACTAAAGCAATTACAAGAGGTGGTTACATTGGGGGTTTCACTAACGTCATTTATGGCATATGCCAAGAAGATGAGGAGGTAGTTGTAATGGCTTCTTGGATTTCTTGGCTTTCTGAGGGAGGGAAAAAAATCTAGGATAGACGAAGAGCTAGAGATTTGGAATCAAATCAAATACAATTGGATGGTAGCATGGTTTGTTTGGTTGATCCCTTGGCCTTCATAGTAGAAGGTAAGAAATAGGATCAAGAACAAGGGTTCCATAACTTAGTGGACCTGTTTTCAAGAGTTGAAGATAGCTCCAAAGATGGTGAGAAGAAGACTTAGGCACTGATTATATTCACATATGGAGAAAAACTACCCATATGTAGGTAAAGGATAACGTCAAAGATGGTGAGAAGAATACTCAAGCACTGAGTATGTTCATTTCTGGAACAAGAATTTCCCTAAGCTCTAAATGAGCACCATAACTATCTCAGACTAAGAGTGTGACCCGAAACACCGTAGCATTTGGATTGGGTTGGAGAAGGAGTGATAAAGACAAAGAAAGAAATAAAAAGGAGAGTGTAGAAGATGGAAATGTTGTTGTCAAAAGTAGGTTGAAATTGTTAAGAACCAAATATCAATATAGCATAGAAAAACCTAAGAAAAAGTACTCAACGCCTTGAAAAAGAGATAATTTCAGATAATAAGCCTCTTCGAGGGGGCAACCTCCTTTTACCCCACTTAAATGTTCAAGTACCAGATGATTCAAAATGAAAATGTCTCCTTGGTATATATATGAGACTAGGAGGTATAATTACAACCAATGGCCTAAAGCCAACATAAATAAAATAACATTACTAATATAATATGCCCCAATTAAGGGGTAATGAGCCAATATTAGGGCTTAACATGTCCCTCCCCTTGAGACAAGTGTTGTCTGCAACGCTTGAGTAACTCTGGATGCTTTTGTACAAAAGAGTCATCTTCCCAAGTGGAATATTCAGCCGGTAGTTTCCTCCATTTAATGAGATACTCTGAAATGGCTATTCCTTAGATGGCTAATTCTTATGTCAGTGATGGCTTCAGGATCCAATATGATTTTTCCTTCCTCGTCAAGTTCTGGAAATATAGTTTGAACTGGGATCTTGTCCCCTATAACCTTCTTTAAGCATGAAACATGGAAAACTGGGTGCACTTGTGAAGATGCAGGCAACTCCAATTTGTATGCCATAGTACCAATCTTTTGCAACACCTTATAAGGGCCATAGTACTTTGGTGATAATTTATTATCCTTCTTGGCTTGCTTGAGGGACATCTGTTTGTATGGTTGTAGTCT
>ML776549.1:2416794-2445136 GCA_009831015.1 Picea engelmannii
ATGGCCTAAAGCCGACATAAATAAAATAACATTACTAATCTAAATTACAACTAATGGCCTAAATCCGACATAAATAAAATAACATTACTAATCTAATATGCCCCAATTAAGTGGTAATGAGCCAATATTAGGGCTTAACACTTATTGAGTGCTTTAACACCTATCTTATATTTGAATACAATGTTGTGGTCGATATATGCCTTGAATGTTTAGCATGATGGTTAGAGTGAGGCACCAAAATACCATAAGGGGAGAGGACAGAGTAGAGTCACCACTCAATTTTAGGGAAAATTTGAGGAATCCTAGGGTTGGAAGAGGGAGGGAGAGAAGAGGAGAGAAGGACACTATTTTAATTAGGGTTGATTGTGTGACCTAGGGATGTATATTAATTATGGTAATTCAATTAAGTCTTAACAACAAGTACATAATAACACCAAATTAATAAAGGATATAAAATTAACAAAGGTTAATTTATTGATCTACTTTGGTGAGTTCATTAACCTAATTGTTGAATATTAAAGAGAGGTGAAAATGAAAGAAATCACTTGGAAAAAAAAAGTGTGGATTCTAAAGCAACTTGGGTTGAAGATGAGAGATTTTATAGTTCTCCAAGAGAGGGTTTCTTCACTCAAGAAAACCTACACACACTACTATACCTTCCTACAAATTAGACTTGATCTCCACCTCTTTTATAATGCGATAAAACATTGTATATATACCATATAAATAATGAAACAATGAACTATTGTATGGAACCCAAAAGTGCCTTCAAAAGGGTGGTATCTCTCTTTCACTAGTTGTGTTGGAAACCGCCTTGAGGTAGAAGAGTTGACTCATCCAAGGTGTAGGAGGGGACTAAGCCAATAAATACACCATGTGACAAAACAACAACCCTTCAAAGGAGAAACCAAACCAAAATCAAGATATACATATATAGGTGTTGGATATTATATGAATAATCAACCCAAGAGCGTGGGAGAAGAGTGGGAGAGATAGATCAATATTTGGTGCTAATAAGGTAGTGTACTTGCTAGATAATTGAATAGTGGAAGATGAATCCAAGAGAATTTACAAAGAGAACAAGAGAAATACAATAGGTAAGGAAATGACCTCAAGGCATAAATGAATGTTGGACAAGTCATTTGGTGAAACATCCCATATGGATGAAGTGTATCATGGGTTTTGACTATGAACCATGGGTTAACAAGCATGTATTGCAAGTATTTTATTCAAGTAGCATGCTTTATTTCACATATCATACATTGTAGACACACTGCAATGCAAGGAAATCATAGTACACATAGCACCAATAAATCATGAAGGGTTAAGGAAGGTTTGACCTCATGGACCCCCAATTAAGCATATCAAAATGGATTTGGGTTGTTGAGGACCCAAAATAAGGCATTCTAACCAACTATGGGCTATATAAGGGTCTTGAAGCACTAAATATAACCCAAATAGTAAGAAAATTCCCATAACCTAACACCCCAAAGGGTATAATAGAGTCAAACTAGCTACCAAAAGACAAAGACAAGAGATGAGATCGTAGTGGACCCTACCTAAGTGTTAGACATCCCAAAAAGGTAGTTTGTCTAAACTAAGCATGGTGACTCAAGGGAGAGTATTCCAACACATAAGAGCCTTCAAAGTGAAGGATAAGAGGTAATTGAGTCATCATCGGGTGGGTCACATATGGACATGACATAAACATAGGCCACACCATGCCACCTTTGAGTGGGTAGGTGCATGTGAGTACTAAAGTGCAAAATACATATGATACATAAGGGGTTATGTCCACCAAATGGACAAGATTTGTGATGAATGGATGCATAAGGTGTATTCTAAGGTATGAATGTCTTAAAGAGTTTGAAATATTGGTTCAATATTTATTCACACTACTTCTAGAGAGTTTTTTTATCTCATTCTGCACAACACTAATGTGACTCGGGTGTAGTGGAGCTGGTGGAATTATCTCTTGAAATCTCTATAGGTGTTGAGTGTATAAAGGGTAATTTGGGGGGATTAGTACTAGTCCCATGCTTTTAGTACTTTTATTATGTTTATACATTCATTCACTTCCTTTCACAAACCATTCATCCTTTTAAAAGTGTTACACAAGAAATTATTGCAAAAAGTCTCCAAAAATGTAGTTATTATAGATCTTATTAGTATATTAGATAAATATGAGTCTAGGGCAACAATATCCCCTATCAATGTATTTTGACATGTCAATTAAGGGTCAAGAAATCCAAATATTGTATATTTATAAGCTTTCAAATGGTGAAAGAGGTCCATTTTTTAGAGCGAAATTTGATGCCAGTTATCTCACAATGCAAAGTTATGTCTCATGCCAATCAAAAGAATTTTTTAGAAACAAAGTATTTGTATTTTCTTAGAGATTTTGTGCTCTAATACCAATGATCTAGGTTAGTACCATGACCTTGGGTGCATGACTCCCTTAAATTTATGGGAGATTTCTTAGATTTATGAATTATGTCGCATTGGAGAATTGTAACCATGATAATCACATTAAGAAATTGTGATGAGAAGATGAACTACTATAAATAGTAACTCAGCTAAGTGGAAGTACTTATGTTGCATAGGCATTTCACCAGTGTGTTGCAAATGATTAAAAATATATATATCTATGCTAATGTTTTGTAAGTGTGTTAGGTATGATATGTTAATATATAGGCTAAGGAATGCTAAAGATAAATAATGCTAAAGATAATTGAGAATAAATAAATAAATAACACCAAAGATGGATCAACGTACATCTATTCTTGATAATAATAATAAAATGTTATAAATAATGGCAGAGATCAAAGTGATGTGTGGGATATTTATAGATCTAATTTTGAGAACCATTATGATAGACCTTGCTATCATTAGGATCACTTCAAAACTATATGATCACCACCTACATATGAAATGTTTAGATAGTTATATAAGTAAAGAGATAAGAATTTGTCATTAATTAGGTAGTTGCAAAGTTTGATACAGGAATAAAAAAAATCCAAATATTTTTTGGAAATCCATTTATTGGCACTTATGTAGAACTGGTGTCAAATTTGATTACTAAAAATAGAAGGTGTATTGACTAAGTCAACTATGATATATTATTAATTATGCAAAGGAATTCAAAGTCCAACTGACATGGTTATGTGCATGTTAATATATTGGAGATTCCATGTGCAATGGGTATTTATGTTGGACCCATGACATGTAAAATTTCATTTGTAGATCACTATCCCATTAACATGGTAAAACATGATAAGAACACAAACATGTCATTAACCATGAAAAATCTTACTATGAATTGAATTAGTCACAATCCAAGCACTTTGCAAGCTAATATGGGGATATCATGGATATAAATCATTCTACATAACATATCAATAATAATCTAGAAAAGTCACAAAGTTACTATCAATAATAATTTAGGCTACACCTACCTTTGGGGTGCTTGCATCATCATTTCCCAAGTACATGGTGTATGGGAAAGAACATCCAATACTAGGAGTTTAATCAAACAATGATGGGTAAAGATAGTATTTGGGGTTGAGCTTTTATGAGCATGTTGTTCCATAAGTTGCAAAGACCGAAATAAGAAATAAGGGATATTGACTAAAATTTGGTGTTGTGGATGGTTTAGTAACCTGAAATGGTAGCTAAACTAAAGACTATGGTAATGTTCACAAGTCAAGTACTTTTGTAGAAAATAGGCAACTTCATTCCAGGGTCTTAGTCGTGAGTTTCATTTGACTCCTTTCACTCCATATTCAACTCCTTCATGCCCCATAAGAAAATCAATTTGACCCTAGTTATACATGACCTTTTGCTCGAACCACCTCTAACCAATTTTGGGTAACCCAATGACTCTAGCTATAATTTCTTTAGAAACTCAAACTCAAATTCCCCATATCATAACCATGGATAATCTGAACTCTAGAGTGAATTATAGTGTAATCACCAAGTCAAAATCATATAACATCTCAAAATATGCCCTGCATCCCTAAATATTTGAAGCACTTCAGGATGACCATACAACTTAGCCATACTTATGGGTTCATGGAAAAAATGGTTCTACCCATGTTTTCGTCGAAGTAGTAGCACTTGGTCATAGAAATAATGTAGCGGGTAATATGAGTTGCAATAAGAAATTGCATGATGAGACAGGGTAGGGAAGTGGCATCATTCAGTGGGGAAAATGTTGGGAATAGAAAGAAATTTACCAAGTGTGGAAAGGGTAATGGAGGTGGTGGCTGAGAAAATATGGCCAAAAATAAAAACACGATGTCATGGTAGGGTTAATGATAGAGATACGTGTGGAGAAGTGGCCATCGAGTGGAGGATTAAATGATAGCAGTGACTTGTATGGATGACTAGACAACTGACCGGACACCCATCACAAGAAAAAGTACAAGCCACCGGAAACATGAATGAGGTACTAATTATTCAAATATTTGGCATCTAATAAAAGTTTAAATATGTATAAGGGAAATGTAACTTCATACTTGCTTGCATCATTTGATGCAACGACATCATTGAAGAGACAAGACGATGGTCGTATCAATAGTAAGTGGAGTGGCATGAACCTCGTGGATTGGAAACAAATGGTAAATCAATGGAACAAGTGATGATCCATAGAAACCGATGCAACAATATGTAATGTATGTATCTATGGCAATGGTTTTACGAGTTTGCATGATCCATAGCAGTCAACATAGAAGACAAATTTGAAGGATCATCAGAAATCATTGGAATGGATTTGCAGCATTCAGCAAAACATAATATGATCTACAACAACAATGGAATCAAATATTTGTATCAAAAGGTGATCTACAACACAAAGAAAAGTGGTAAGAAAACAAGAGTTGTTCCTTGTTTCTTCTTTTTATTTTCTGTCTCTTTTTTTTTCAAATATTGTCTGCCAGCATGTTGGTGTTCAAACAATATTTGTCCAATTACATTTCAAAAGAGATTTTGACAATAGAAAATATTTCTCTCTAAAAATAATAATTATATATATATATATATATATATATATATATATATATATATATTGTTGGTNATTACATTTCAAAAGAGATTTTGACAATAGAAAATATTTCTCTCTAAAAATAATAATTATATATATATATATATATATATATATATATATATATATATATATATATATATTGTTGGTGTTCAAACAATATTTGTCCAATTGCATCCCAAAAGAGGTTTTAATAATTGGAAATCTTTCTCTCTCTCAAAAAAAATAAAAAAATAAAATTAGAAACAAAATCAAAGGGAAGTACATGTGGCATAGCCACTATACCAACAAACTCCAAATCTAAACAAATATTTTTTATAAACGAAACCTGGATAATGGCTTCTAATATTTCTTTATTCAATGACCATTAGTCATGAGAGGTGTTTGGTTTTCATCAATCATGCCCAGCTTTACATAACCATTATCTTAAATTGTATCAATCCCATATGGTCCCAACCAATGAGTGAAATTTTTTCCTTTAAATATTTGAACCTAGAATCATATAAGAGAGTTTGATCTCTAGCCTATAACTTCTTCTTCTTGATGAATTTTTCATTCCATGTTTCTCTCTATTGTTGAACAACAAAGGTGTGGTGCAATTCAACTTGGTGAATTTCATCAAGTTCATTGATCCGGTTCAGGTGATGTTTTTGAGCTTCTAACAGGTCCAATTCTACCTGCAATGCAATTTTGAGTTTCTTTAATTCAAACTCAATGAGAAGTACAACATGCTTTATATTATCGCAGGATCTGTACTTATGCAAAGTCCAACACAAGACCCCAAATATTTTGAAACTATGGAAGATCCTACCACTGTCACCTTAGTAAGAACTTCCCTCATTTTAGTGATGGAAGAGGTCCACCACAAGGAAGGATTCCATGGTGACCTCAAGGGATCAAAGTAGCAAGTATAGTAGCCAAGCTTACCTCCCCCTCTCTTTATCACTGAAATATTGGTCTAGGTCAAAGCAGTAGAAGCAGTATGAAGTTGTTTAAGTACCTTCCTAGAATAAGAACAATTTACATCATACATATGATTATTTAAAAGTCCAAACATGCAATTAATACCTCTTTAAGACACTAGATGAGACAAGTTGCAATGGTTGTTGTAAATTTGCAGCAATAAACATTGATATGACATCAATAAATGATTTACAATATACCAACAATTCATTCTCATAAATGCAACAATTGACCACTAAAACTTAGCATACATCCACTAGAACATTATCCAATTGCTAGATGCAATTTTTGAATGAGTTAGGCCACCTTTACAAGAGTGAATGCAGCAATAAAGTAATCTAGATTATTGTAGTAAACTTAGTATAACAGCAGCAAGTTATTGAACAAGTTTGCCAATGTTAGTGTTAGTTAGGTTAGTGGAATGCTTAAGAGAGTTGAGAAAATGATTTTTTGGAACAATTCACCATGAGAATGCTTTAAAACTAGTGTCTTTTAAGGTTTATGGAGTCTTATAACAACAAATGCAACTAAGCTTGAAACTTGATCTAGTTGCAACCAAGAGGTAGGATTCAAACCCTAAGTTACAAGCACATTTGGGCCTTAGGATTTGAATCTTGAGGAGAAGGATTTCTAGGGTGAAAGCACATTTGGGCCATAGAAACCATTTCTCTCTTCTTGTAGCTTCAACTAGGTCAAAAATCAAAAGTCTAGGGATAAAATCCTAAAGTGCTAGCACTTTAGGGCTTTATGGTTCTAACCCTAGAAAGGATATTTTCACAAAATTTAGACAAAAATTACCTTGTGAGAGAAAGAATCACTTATGTTCCTCTCTTAAGGTTTCACCAAGTAATACGTCTAGCATAAAATAGCAAATTTACCATGAAGCATTAATAATATAAAAATAAATTGTAAAGAATTCACTTACTTCATCCAAGAAACCATGAGATAAAACAATTGCATAAATCCCCATCCAAAATCAGCAAAAACCATCCACAAGTGACCTTCCAAACATAACACATAAGAGAAGAAGAGCTAGTAACCCTTAGAGGGAGAAATTTTCAAAAGTACTCCCACAAATGGTGAGAAGTTATGACAATAAACTGAAATGAGAGGGTATCCTTCTTATATGAGGCTACCCTAATATATTTTTCCACTTAATTTGTCAAATACAAATTAGAAATGGGTTTGACCCTTTAATTTTCCTCTAACATAATGTCAAAATACAAAAATACATCATAAAACCCCTAAAAAGGGTGATGTCATGCCTCCAAAGGAAAACGTTGGGCCTCCAAAGTCCAAGTGGCATGATCCAAGGGTGAATGAGTGTGAAGTGATGTGTCTCATCACCCCAAGCCATGCCAATCATCTATGGAACCAAACCATCCACCAAATCCTAGCCAAGAGTGATGACATCAAAGGATAGAGGGTGACATCAAGGGCCTCCAAATGCCACATCCAGAGCTGAGAGAGTTGCAATGATATCTTTGAGTGATATAAAAGGGCATGTTGTTGGAACGTCATCCATCCTCTATGCACAAAATCCCTAGGGTTCTTTTCCCATCCTGTGGGATTTCAACCCATATTTGTGGCATAATGACCAAAATTGCTCAAACCAAGCCCATTTGTTCATCATCCAAGGTTATGAGAATGTGAGAGGCAATTTTTGAGGGTGGTGAGTCATTGTATGACCCGCTTCTCTCCATCACACATGCCAAAGTCTTGCAATAAATGCACAATATCATGGGTACAAGCCCAGGACATCCCTCAAGAACCATGTCAGGGCCATCCAAAACAAGCCAAAGTATAAAACATGGTTAGCCAAAGTTTGTAAGAAACATTAGTCCTTAAAACATACAAAGTATGTTGAAACTTAATATATAAGCCATGTAAGATAATTCACCTCAGTATCCCCTTCAAGCATCACACAAGCCCAGGACCCCATGTGATTTTCCAAGTTTAAGTATGGGAGGGTCTTCATCCAACCCTATTAGGTGTGCCACCTAGAAAGGAAACAAAATAACCCAGGTAGAGGGATAGGTCCCGAGAGTGACAAGGGAAAGTAAAAACCCACCAATAGTAAATGTGAAAATGATATGGTTTAGGGATTACTTAATGGCTTATGGTGTTAATTCATCTCTATGAGCTCCTTTTTGGAGGGTGTGTTTGCTCTTGAGTTACCCCATATTTGTGTGCCACATTTTTCCAAACCCCTTTTTTCCTTTCTCTAGTCCATGCTTTCATTAATATTTTCAAATTTAGTGGTCCCCCTTTGTAGGGCTCCAGGCTATGCATTACTTTTTTGGGACCAAGGAAAGCACTGAAAGACTAGAGCTCAAGTTGAACCAGATTTTGGTGGTCCTTTTTTATGATCACTTTATTTTCTAGCATCGTTTTCTTATTATTTTATAATGGTTGCAAAATGACCTATGGGCCTTCATCCCCTCTTCTCATGAGAGAATGGACCATAGCATAAGTTTATGATATGTGAAAGGATTTAATATGTAAGGTGTCAAGTATGTTCAATATCATAACATTACCCTTGGGAGGGCCCCCCAGTATTACTTCTTTCCCTTGGTCGATGACAACATGAGACTAGGGCACAAAAGCTAACCACCAAGGTGAAACAAGGCAACTGACACAATTTCCCAAACCAGTGATCCATTATCTAACTTCAACTAAATATCTTCATCCACATGCTTGACAAATTAAGCACAAAAATTTACGTAAAATAAGGACTAACATACCTCATGGTGAAAATATCTTACCATCTCCCATACTTTGGGTTGCTTGAATGTGATGAGCCTTGGTTAATCTGTTTTGGGAGGAAAGTAGGGTGGGTTGTCGGGATTCCATCTGTGGTCATCTTGAACATCATCAATATCATCATGGTATAGATCATGTTCTCCATTATAGGCCTCGAGGCATTATCTCCTCCATTTACCACTAGGCATTGGGAGGTAACACTTACCATACACAATTTCATAAGGATTCAAGCCTGTGATGTTCCTCCAAGTGGTGTGGTAACCCCATAGAGATTTAGGGAGTCTAATGGTCTAATCCTTGTGATTAATATGATTATTTTGATAGAATGGACTCCATAACCATGTTGGTGACCTCCAATTACCCATTATATTGTGTATAGTAAGGTGTATATGTCATATGACAAATCTAATACTTATTTGTGAAGGCTTGGATGAGTTTGGAAGTACATTGGGTGCCTTGATCTGTAATAATTTCTCATGGTACGCCAAAGAAAAAAAAAAATTCCTCATAGAGAAAATATGCTATGTCTTGTTCCATAGAACTTGAGAGTTATTTATCTTCAACCCATTTGGTGGCATAGTCGATGCAAACTAAGATATGAAATTTCTACCTGGATGGAGAGTTTATGGAGCCCACAAAATCCATAGCTTGTTTCTCAAAAGTATATACCATGAGTTGAGTCTATAGTGGCATCTCATCGGACTTAATAGGATATATCATTCTTTGGAAACAGTCACAGCTTCTCACATACTTCTTGGAATCTCGAAAAATGCTAAACCAATAATAATCGAGATGAAACACCTTATGTGTATTCCTTTTATCAACAAAGTGACCTCCACAAGGTTAATCGTGACAATATTTTAGGATTTCAAAAATCTCATTCTCTCAAATACAATGTCAGATTATGAGATCTCACCATGTGCAAAAGTGGTACCCTTGAACCCATGAGTATATTGCACTTTGTTTGATAATGTTTTGTCCTTGTTTTGGTGAGAGATGTGACGGAAGTTTTCATGTAGCCAAATAATTAGTAATATCTTCAAACCATGGAGTGTTAGTAGATAATGCAAATAGATGTTCATCATGAAAATTATCTTTTCTAAGAATGGAATCCCCATCATTGGTTAGTCGGAAAGGAAGTATGCAATTACATTCTCCCTTCCAAGATTATCAATGATAGTGATATCAAATTCTTGCAACAGTAATAACCACATAGTCACTCTACCATTAGTAATTGGTATATTCATTAAATAGTGAATGTAAGAATTATCAGTATGTAAAAACACAGGATATCCAATTATATAGTACTAAAATTTATTAATAGAATAAACGAGTTTAAGAAACTCTTTTTTAGTCACTGTGTAATTCAACTTTGTTGGTGCAATATTTTTACTGATAAAATAAATTGCATAAGGTTTTTTCTCTTCTTTCTGCCCAAGGATTGCCCCAATTGTTGTGTTGGAAGAATCCATGGAAACATGAAATGGAAGGGACCAATTTGGTCCCCTCAATACTAGTGTCGTAGATACATTTTCCTTCAAATATTTAAAATTAGACTGACATTGGTTAGTCCAAGAAAATTTTGCATCTTTAGATAATAAAGAAAACATGGGAGATGCAATTTTGTTAAAGTTTTTAATAAAATGATGATAATAACCAACATGTCCTAAAAAACTATGAACATCCTTTTTTGTTTTTGGAACATGGAGATTAGATATCACTTCAATTTTTGCAAGAACCACCTTTATTCCAGCGAGAGAAACATGTTGTCAAAGAATTGCCCCTTCAGTTAATAACATGTGGTTTCATGATTGAGAGAAAAAATAGTTTATTTACACCATTTGAGAACCTTCTCTAGATTCATCAAGGCTTCATCAAATGATTCATCATACACTGTAAATCCATCCATGTAAAATTATAAACAATCATGAGTCAAGTTGGAAAATATATTGAGGACAACATGTTGCAACTTAGCAAGTGCATTGCAAAGGCCAAAGGGTAGAACTTGGTAGGCAAAGGTTCCCCATGGGAAGGTAAAAGTAGTTTTATCTTGATCCTTAAGAGCAAGTTGGATTTGATTATATCCACTTAATCCATTGAGGAAAGAAAAGTACTTCTTCCCTACTAATTTTTCAAGTACTTGATCAATAAAAGGTTAGAGGAAAATGATATTTGGAAGTGGCTTTGTTTAGTCCTATGTAATCTATGCAAACTGTCAATTTCACATTTTTATGAAAAACAATCATAAGGGATGAAACCCATTGGCTATCATAAATGGGATAGATAAAATTTTCATTTAATATTTTTTTCAATTCATCCTTCATTATCTCTCATAATATAGGATTCATTCAATGTTAGGGTTGTCAAATAAGTCGAAAATTATCCCCAATACAAATATGGTGAGTACAAAGATCGGGATGAATTCCCTTCATATCCATGTATTCCCATGTAAATGCATCAACATGCTTTTGTAAAAACTCAACGAGTTATTGTTTTTGTGGATTTTCCAATCTATGATTAATATTGAATGTTTTTCCATGACTAATTTCAATTGGCATGTTGTTTGTTTCATATACAATATAGAGATAAGCAGTCATGGATTGAAATTCTAAATTGATGACATAGATTTAGCGTTATTCCTCTATCAATTGTATAATATGATTGGCATATGAATAAGGACTGGTGAGGAAATCATAGATGAGGTCATCTTTAGTCTTCTCTTTAAACAAGAGAACTAAATCAACCATGAGTAATTGTTGGACATTTTCATCACCAGTGTCCCCATCTCCCACTTGCATAGGCATTTCATGGTCAAAAATTGTCTTGGTAGGAGGATATAAGGTGAGATTATTTTTGGAATTCAAATGATAGATAATCATGTCTCTGAATATACAACCAATATAGGCATCAATAGTATCTAGTCATGGCCTTCTTAAGATCAAATGATAACCCCCAAGGATGGATTTTAGTTGCAGAACCATAAAACCTACTAGATACTCCCAAGAATCAACAGATATTACTATGTCCTATAGGATACCTTTAGGTTTGCCAATAGATCAATCATCCGTTTTGAGAACCATATGAGTTTGTCATAAATTGGTTAGTTTAAATTTTTCCATGGTCTTCCTAGTCATGACATTTATGGTAGCCCCTAAATCAATTAAGGTGTTGGATATATATATATATATATATATATATATATATATATATATATCAACAATAGAGACACCAAGATCTGTATACTTGGTACTAAAAACTTTTCCGAGCACTATATTTACAAGTTGACCGATAACTTGAATAGTTGGAGGATCCTTCATCTTCCTACCAGGTTTCTTTAAGCACAACTCCCAAATATCTTTGGACTAAATGGGTACATATTTGATGTCTTGGAATAATGGAATATTGACACATACATTCTCCAACTCCCTAAGGAAGTCAAATTCAAATTGGACAAGGTTTTTTTCAATGCTAAACCTCTTTGGATAATGAGGAAGTTATGAAACCCTAGAATGTGGTTGTTCTGAACTTCAAGAGGAAGATACTTGTGGAGTATTTGTAGAATGGTTTGTGGATTGATTTTTTGTGATTTGGTTTCCTAATTTTTCTAGAACTTCATCCTCGCCATATTATGAAATGATTGGAGAAGTTTGATTATTGATAATTTTCCCCAATGTTAAGTGGACTCCTTGACTACCTGTGGGATAAATATAGCAAGTAGGGAAACCAAACAACTCAATTGTGTAAGTGGATTGAGTTGTTTTATAATTTGGATTAGCTATGAGAATTTATATTGAGGAAATTGGAATTGTTGGAATTGTTGTTGGGGAAATTGTGGAGCAATTTGCAATTGTTGAGCCCCAGAAGAAGAACCTCACCATCCTTGTGGCCATTAATAATTTTGGGTTATTTGTGGTGTATATTGTGGCCAAGAAATGTAAGAATACCAAGATTAAGTAGGATATTTCATTTTTTGGTTAGTCCAAAAAGAATTATAGAACTCATAAGGGTCTTGAACCATACATGGAAATCATGGTGGCCATTGTCTCTTTTGGAAAATGAAGCAATTATGCTCAATCTCTTCATTATTTCCTTGATTCAAAACTTTTAATTTAGTCAAAGAGGGGTAGTTGTTGGTAGAGTGATTCTACTCACAATTGCTACAGACTTCAACATTATTCAGTGTGCACTCCCTTAAGGGATGCCTCTTTTTGTGTTTTGAGAAAAATATGGACAGTTCTTGCTTGGATTCTTCTTGCTTCTTCTTAACCTATAGTGTGTCAAATTGTGAGCTTAAAGACCTAAGAATATTTGTTTTAAAATTTTCCAAAAAAATATTGATTTCAACATGAGTGGCTCCTCCTCCAAATGACTTGGTAATTCTAGCAACAACATCTCTAGAACATTTCCCATGTTTTGAAGTCCCTCATAAGTATCTTTTGAGCTCACAAATTTGATCATAATAGACTTGGGAAATGTCACCTACTCCCATCAAATTCAAAAGGTCAATTCATTCATCTCTTATACCTCTAATCAAGATAGTGTGCAAAGTGTCCTTATCCAATTTTCTTTGTTAGGAGTTTTGCAAATTATATTGGAACCTCTCCACATAACCCTCCAAACTCTCATCCTCCTTCTAAGTCATATTATATATTTCTTCACAAAGGTCTCTCACTTTGTAGTAATATTGATACTTCTTGAGGAATGTGTGTTTCATTCCATTCCATGTATGTATGCTCTCCCACCAAGTCCCATGAACCAATGGAGTGTTGCATTCCTTAATGTGGTAGGAAATAATTTCATATTTCGATCATCTGTAGTATATTCATAACTTCTGCAAAGGATGTTCAACTCAAAAAATAAGGTGTCTAATTATTCATTGGATAGACCATTAAAATTAGGTAGAGATGATGGGTAAATATTCTTGATGGGCGCCTCTTCTCCATTGTCTCTAATTGGAAACTCAAAAGTGATAGTATCACCCTAGTTAGAACTAGATCATTCTTCTTCTGCCACGATGACAAGTAGAGGGTCCACAAGAGGTGGTGTCTTTGGTGCTCTTGATGCTCGGGAATAAATTTATTCTTTAGAGTATGTTGGTTTGTGAGTTGGATTTTGTTGAGAATCTGAATCCAAATCAAGTTGTCCACTAATTAACTCTTCTTTGTACACTAATGGGAGGATTAAAATATGCCTCTACTGCAAAATAAATTCATGGTACATCTTCAGGAATGGAACTCCTCCTATGAACTTGTCAAGTATGGGGTCTTGTCCTCAAACCTTTTGCTTGTGGAGGTCTACCTGCAAACTGGTTAGTATCGTGGGTGGCTCTTACTATACCATGTGCTCATGCTCTTGGATTTATAATACTATTAATGCATATATATGCTTCTACATCCAAACATTTCATATGAGATGCTATAAAGAGGGATGCTGATTATTCCTCTAGTGTAAATCCCCATACCATGTGTTATCTATTTCAACATAAAATAGTTTCAATGCTCCCTCGGCAACAACGCCAAAGATAATAGGATGCCTAAATATATGATTAATTCTAAACATGATATATGGATTTCTAGTGCATTTAATTACCAACCGAGGTTTTTAAGCTTGTGAAGTGTTGTGAAAAGTATATGCAAATCTTGGGAAATTTATTAAAGGATGGACATCTTCATGTTTTCTTACTCTATATTAGAAATTGAATTCTAACTATTGAAAATAGAGCATTGAAATATAGAACAACAAACTTTAATATAGAATATAAAAGAAGAAAACTCCAATTACAAAAAATAAGAAATAACTGAAATGGAAATGATCGATCATAAACTTAATATATTTGTGGTTCTACATCAACATAGAAAACATGTTTAGTAGCAAATTTGTATATTTATACTTATATGATTTACAATAATCAGGAAATATCAATTTATACACAACACTATGATTAATTACGAAACATACAAGAAATATATACAATATAACTTCATCTCATTCAGAGTGGTCCCTTCCTCTTCTAAGCAAAGAGCTAGAAAGATTTGAAGAACTAAATACTAGCTCATCACTTCAACTAATCTCACTTCATTCACACACACATAAAGACAAGAAAGGAAAATGGATAAAATTGTATTACAAGAGTATCTATAGTAGAAAACGATGTTATTTCCCCTCACAGAGGTCGATTTCTTCTCTTTATAAGCATATACTAACATTTTATTTAATACTATTAACTCTAACGTGCTTGAGAATCGAAGATTTTCATGCCGCTCATGAAACAAAATACTAGAATATTTACAAAATTAGTTTCCAAGTATCTATCCTATCAAGTAGGAATCATCTTTCAATTGACATGATAGAACTAGATGCTACTCCAAAACAAGATCACATACTTCAATTATTATGGATTCCACAATGATAAAATTGGGTCACGGTTCTGCAGCAAGGCATTTGCAACAATTGAACATGTGGCATTGGAAACATATAGCTCTAATTATGGATTCACAACATCTATTAACATGATCTATAGAGCATCTTTTGAAACCTGCAGGTTAAATACAAAGAATTTGAAAATCTCCCAATACAGTATCAAAAATCCATTAAAATGCCAAACGATGAATAAACAAGTACTTGTAGCATATTTAGTTAATAAATGGTTAATAGTGATGGAAAATAGGATGTAAGAGAAAGGGAAAATAGGGTAATAATCATCCCAAAACAAGGACTCATCACGCTTGTAGTGGGAAAATCCCACACTAAGGTTCCAAAGTGATTGTGTTCTCTTATAATATAAGAGGTTTAGGGAGTGCATATAAAAGAAACTCTCGTAATAGGGTAATTTCAACAAATAACCTTGAGGTAATTTTGATTCAAGAATTAGTTATGGAGGCTAGTAAGATTAAAGATCTATTAATGTCATATCTTTCTAGGTGGAGGTTTGAAGCACTTAGTGTATAGAAGGGAAATCTTGAGGTCTAGTGATATGTTTCTTCGAGACTTTTCCTCTTCTATTCATAATTCCATTTGTTATATATATATATATATATTCAATTTTCAATATTATCAATGTTTTATGGGCCTTACTTGGCTAGGGAAGTTTATCAGGTCTCCTTTTTTTGGAAATTTAGAACTTACAAAGGAAAATGTAATGTGAGAGGAGATATGAATTTGATCCTAAGACAAGGTGAAGTGTGGGGGGGTGGTAAGAGTATACCCTCTAGCTGACTACTTCCTAAATAATATTGATGATGGTGGTCTTTGTCACACAAATCCTTTGATCACTATCAAACCGAACTGGAGAACATGGCAGGGATTGTTTGTATCTCCAAAGTAGTTGATCATTTATTGGTAGTTGAGCAAGTTGTGGATAGTATAGGTAGCATCAAATAATTATTGGAGAATAAGGTCCATTTTACCATGTTCCAGTATTTCTTCAAGAGGGGGTTATGATCCCAAAACATCCTGATCCGTTTAAGTTTAATTTTCATTGGCTCAAGGACCTAGAATTTAAAGAGCTAGTTCAAGACGAATAGAGTCATAATGATTATCATGTAGAGAACTCAACTATCTACCAATTTAGTGACAACTTGGATGGATTCAAAAGGGACACAATAAAATGGGTAAAGATCAAATTCAAACAGTCTCAAGAGCATATTTGTATTTTGGAGGAAGATATAGAAATTATGTCCAATTCAAATATGAATGGTATTTCTAGTGAAGCTAAGTTGAAGAATATAAAAAATTAAGGAAGATGCTAAAAAGTAGATAACGTACTAGGAAGACTCTAAATGGAGGAAAAAGAGAAGAGCTATATGGATAGGTCAAGGTGATGAAAACATTATTTCTTTCCAAAATTATGAAAAAATAAGGGAAAATATAAACATTATATGGAGCATAAAGAATGATCGAGGGAATTGGCTCACATTTTTAGGGATATGGTAGAAGTGGGAACAAATAACTTCAACAACCTTTTCGAAGAACCTCCTATAGCATAGCAACAATAGTAAAAATGGAAGCTTTCTTTCCAGGTTTTGTGGGTCTTTCTCAAAACATGGCCCTTATGAAAGAGGTGTCCTTGGAGGAATTATCAATGGTTATAGAGTCGTTCCAAAATATTATAACCTTGGACCTAATGGTTGGTCCATAAAATTCTTTGAATATTTTCTCTATTTGTTGGGTAAGGACTTGTTGTTGGTTGTGGAGGAATCTAGATATCTAACAATATTTTGGGGTCTTTTAACTCCATTTTCTTTGCTATGATTCCAAGGATACTCCTGATACTTTTTCTATTTGTAATGCTATGTATAATATTATTACAAAGATCAGTTTTAGAAGACTCAATCCTATGTTATCCCTACTATCTCAGGTGAGCAATTTGTATTTTTAAATCACAGGAAAATTCATGAAGCCATTGGCATAGCACTAGAAGGTTTGCACACCATAAAGGTAAAAAAGAAGTCCTTAATTATCAAATTATACCTCTATAAGGATTTTTATAAGGTCAATTGGACTTATATTAGGTTGGTGATGTTACATGTTGGATTTTGTTGTGAATTTGTGAAGGTTGTTTCTCTTCGGTATCTTTCTCTGATCTACTAATAAATGGTTCTACTTCTCCCTTTTTCTATCCCACTAGAGGACTAAGGCAAGGATTCCCACTATCACCCTTGCCTTTTTCTCTTATAGTTTAAGTTTCTAGCAAGTTCCTACTCCATGAAAGATGGTCTTTAAGTTTTAATGGCATTAGGATTGGGACTCATATCTCTCTTACTCGTTTTTTTTTTCATGGATGAGGATTTAGTTTTGGGGGATGGGTTCAAGAGGAATGTAAGACCATTCATCAAGCCTTAAATATATATTTGATGGCCATAGGAATGGAAGTAAGCCAACAAAAAGCTTGCATCATATTTAATAAAGAAATGGATGGTTAGCAATGATTTGTTCTAGAAGTATTACCTTTCTAGGAAGGTGATTTCATGAATGGGCTCAAGTATCTTGGGTTTCTCCTAAATACAAATGAATATGGATATCGATATTGCATGTATCTCTATAATAAGATCAAGAATAAGGTCACTTCTTGGTAAACCAAATGGAACTCTTTAGGTGGTATCTTAACTTTGGTAAAAGTAGTATTGGAAGTTATACTAGTCTACTAGCAGCTTCCTACATTTATCCTTAAGAGCATCTTGTAGAAGATCAAGAGGAAGATATCTAGTTTCTTTTGGATAAGAAATAAAATAAAGGAGACACTAGACTTAGTGAGATGCGAGATTCTTTCTAGACCCATGAAGGAAGGGGGGTGGAGCCTCAAGAATATTTTCCATTTTTCCAAGGAACTTGCAACAAAAAGCTTATGGAATGTGATTGCAGGCTCAGGAATGTGGAGAGATGTCCTAGATAAAAAGTATATTTATACCTTGTTAATGTAATGTTCCTAAATTGGCTAGTCTAGGAAACGCTACTAATGTGTGTGTAGGTTTAATTGTTTACAACATATAAATGATCATACAAATAACAAATGCGACAAAGGACTGCAAAGTTTATATTATGATATCTCTATGGAGTACAAAGGCCGAATGTGGTTGAATAAAATGAATCAATCGGCTAGATCAAAAGACAAAAGGATATTAGTCGGAATACAATAAGCAAACTAAATGATAATACCTGATAATAGATGAGCATTGCGGGATCAATGCGCGAGTTGGAACTATGGCAGCACGTACGGTAACTTTTGGAAGTCTGGAAAGTTAGCCCTGGAGGCTATACCTCTCGGAATGGCCTGGAAACTGTCCCAAATGGTGCGCCCTTCTCTAGCTCTCAATCCTGGTAACTGAGCGGCCCCTCTTCAGGTGGGTCTGGACCCCGGATGGATCCCCCTGGGGGAATGTGCCCCTCTCTCTCTGGCAAAATGCTTCCTAGTGATTCCACCATCGGAATTGGTAGAGATGCATCTCAAAATGATCTCCTTGGTCTACTAGGAAATGGATCAGAAGGGTTTCCTTGAATCCGATCTGATGCTCGCTTGGGAACCCTAAATGTGTCCTCCAAAAGTGTCTCACTTCCAAGTCTAGAAAATGCACCCCAGATGATTCCTCCATTGGAATCTGACGAGGAACCAGGAAAAAGATGCACCTTGCCTTCCTCTCAACTGGGTTGGAGGGGAATATATGAACTCCTCCTGGATGGGACAAGTCGATCCACTTAAACTCCTCAGGAGTTGCACCCTCACCCTGGATAAGTGTGCCCTTAATGGTGGACCCTGCGTAACTGTTGCTGAAGAATGATGGAAGACCTATGTGATCTTCCCGGTGACTAGGGTGTGTCTCTCAACACTGAAATCAGCCAACTAGTGTCTTCCTCCTGGAATCCACTGAACTATCTCTCCTGAGATGCGCCTCTCTCCTCAATGACAAGTCATAATCTGCATAATTAATGAATTAGGTCACTGAATCTTCTCTTATAGATTTCCAAAACCCTAATTCACTACTGAAACCCTAATTCATTGTTGACTTCTAATTTTAGCTCATTTGTTCTATTTTTATCTCATAATGACTTAAAAGCGCTTTTAACCTTTTTTTAGCTCAATGTCACTTTCCGAACATAACACCTTTGACTGGAGTGACCTCTAGTAACCCTTTTTACCCCTTTTCTAGCCCTGGCTATAGTCTAACGGGGCGGTTTAGACCATTAAGCCTCCTCTTTGGAGCTCCTATTTGGAAAGGGACATTACATTCCTCCCTTCCCGAAATTGCTTGTCCTCAAGCAATACCAATCTAGGGTGTTGCAACACCTGCTCGTTGTCCCAAGTAGCGTCCTCTACTGGAAGACCTCTCCATCTGATCAAACACTCTCTGATGACCCTACTCCTCAATTTCCTCTCCCGAAACTCCAAAACCTCCTTCGGAACCAACTCCAAGTGTCCCTCCTCATCCAATGGGGGAAGCTCCTCTGATGTGCTAATGAATTTTCCCACTGCCTTTTTGAGGCAAGATACGTGGAACACGTTATAAATATTTCTCCCCTATGGAAGCTCTAACTCATAAGAAACCTCGCCTACTCAGCGCATGATCCTGTAAGGGCCATAAAATATGGGCTTGAGCTTCTCGGCCCCACTCTTCTTCAGAGATGATTCTCTGTAATGTTGGAGTCTCAAGAAAACCAAATCCCCAACCTCAAGCTACACTCTATCATGTGCCTGTCTGCACTCATCTTCTATCAGTTTTGTGTCATCTGCAAGTTCTCTTTCAGTAACTTGAGAATCTCTTGACTCTCTATGATCCAATCCTTGGCCTTGGGAGCTCTGCTCTCCCTGAAAACCAAATCTACCAAAGTGGGAGCATCATATCCGTACAATTCTCAGAAGGGTATCATACCAATGGACATGTGGAAAGTGGTGTTGTAGCAATGCTCTCCTAGATGTAGCCACTTTACCCATGTTCTCTGTTGTCCACCTACATAGTTCCTCAAATATCCTTCAACCCACTTATTGACAATCTCGGTCTGCCCATCTGTCTAAGGGTGATAGCTGGTGTTGGGTGTCATCTTTGTCCCCACCAACCGAAACAACTCTCTCCAGAATGTCCCCATGAACCGACTGTCCCTGTCACTGACAATGTTCCTCAGCAACCCATGAAGTCTGAAGACCTCCCTGAAGAATAGCTCGGCTACCTGAACTGTGTTGTACTCTGTCGGTGTGGAATGGAAATGAGAAAACTTGGTCAATCTGTCAACCACCACATAGATAGAGTCCTTACCCTGGACCTTGGGTAGGCCTGTGATGAAGTTCATCGATATACTCTCCCATTTATGCTCTAGAATGGCGAGTGGTTGAAGTAGCCTTGTTGGAAGAGCATGCTCTGAATTGTTCTGTTGACAAGTCACACACTCACTGATCTGTCTCATAACGTCCTATTTGAGGCCCTTCCATGAGAACCTCTCCCTGATCTATCTGTGGGTTTTGAAAAACCCATGATGGCCTACTAGTGGTGAATCATGAACTGTTGTGAGGATCTTCTTCTTGAGCCCTGAATTTGGCACCAAGTAGACTCTATCCTTTTAGAATATGAAATCGTCAATGACCCTATACCTATCATCCTGTATCTTTCCATCCATCACCTCACAAGCAAACTTTTTCTTGGAATGTTCCACTAACAAGTGGGATTTCCAATATGATGAAATCTCCATCAAAGAATAGGTCGCAGGTCTCCTCGATAGTGCATCAGCCAGAATGTTCTTCTTCCCCTTTACATACTCTATGTCAAAGTTGAATTCTTGTACCTTCGTCATCCATTTCTGTTCGCTCTCACTGAGGTCCTTCTGCTCAAGAAAATACTTCAAGCTGTTGTGATCTGTCTTGACCACGAATTTGATGCCCACCAAATATTGTCTGAATTTGGTCAAGGCATGCATGATTTCCAACATCTCCTTGTCATAAATGGAGTAAAACCTCTCGAGCTGACTAAGATTCCTACTCTCAAATACAATGGGGTGTCCTCCCTGCATCAAAACTGCCTCGATACCTTCGCCGGATGCGTCACACTCTACTACAAATGGAAGGGTGAAGTCTGGTAGTGCCAACACTGGACAAGTGCTCATGAATTCCTTCATGTGATTAAAGGATTTCCGTGATTCCTCGGTCCAGATGAAATCCCCATGCTTGGTAATGTCCGTCAGTGGTGCTCCAAGATGATAAAAACCCTGGATGAACTGCATGTAATAGTTGCACAGCCCGAAGAAACTCCTCAACTCTGTTATGTTCTTGGGAATTGGCCAGTCCAGAATGGCCCTGATCTTTTCCTGGTGCACCTATACCCCCTGTGCATTGATGATATGGCGTAAGTAAAGCATCTTTGTCATACCAAACTCACACTTGGACTCTTTGGAATATAATGATTGTGCCTTCATGATGCTCAATACCTCATCCAAGTGTCTCATATGCTCCTGCCATGTCTTGTTGTAGACCAAGATGTCGTCGAAGAAAACCAAGACTGATTTCCTCAACTGATCCCTGAATATGTGGTTAATGCAAGACTGGAACGTAGCGGGTGCATTGGTTAGCCCAAATGGCATAACCAAGAACTCAAACTTTCCAAAGTGACATCGAAATGTCGTCTTCTCTATGTCCTGCTCTCGGATGATGATATGGTGATACCCATAGCATAGATCAATCTTTGAGAAGAAAAATTCCCCATGCAGTTCATCCATCAACTCGTCAATGCGCAGGATAGGATATCGATTCTTGATGGTTTTATTATTCAAGGCTCGATAATCAATGCACACCCTCATGGTTCCATCCTTCTTCAGAACTAAGACAATTGAAGAAGTGAATGGGTTGTTGCTCGGTCTGATGTGTCCCATCGCTACCAATTCCTTGATTGCCTTCTCTATCTCATCCTTGAACCTCCTAGGATGACGATAGGGGGGGTGATCATCGGTTTTTCCCCCTCTTCCAACTCAATGGTGTTCTCAAACCCCCTATCAGGTGGTCTCCCTAGTGGAATCGACTCAAAAACCTGTTGATGTCGTCCCAAAAAATTCTTGATCTTTGTATCATATTGTTGTCAACCCTCTGAATCCTCCCGTGTAGTGATCAAACACTCGGTGGCATATGATACCTCCCCATGTCTGAATATCCTCTCCATCCTCTTGGTTGAAACCGTCCTGGGTGCTCCTGTCGACATACCTCTTAGAACAACCTTCTTCCCGTCATGGTCTTTGAATCCCATCTCCAAGGTTTGGTAATTGGTGGTGATTTTTCCCATGGTAATCATCCATTGGACTCCCAACACCACATTTGTGTTAGATAGGTCAACCACATAAAATGTGTCTCTCACTGTGTAGTTTCCTAACTTTACCTCCAAGTCTAGAACTCTATCTAGACACTCCATTGTGTGGCCATTTGCTACTGCAACATCAAACCCCTCAAACTCCTCTGTCTGAAGTGCCTGTCTCGATACTAGTGAAGCGTCGATGAAGTTGTGGGTGGCCCCACCATATATCAGGGCGATTTCCCATTACCCCTAAATAGTCCCTCTGATCCAGAGGGTATCATACCTGGGAACACCAGAAAGGGTCGCTATGACTCCTCCCTTTGCTGGTTTCCTCCTGTTAACCTGCTAAGGCGGTTGTGTGACTACTAGAGGATGGGCTCCTACTGGTGTCGATGGTCTACGGGGAGGTTGCTCCTCTGCTTGTGCTAACTCCTTCTTTGAGCTAGTAGATCCACTGTCCTACTCCTCCTCCTCATTGTCCACACTATCTGATGCCACCTCAATATAATGAATCTCTCCCTTGCCCATGCACCTGTGGCCTGGGACCCAAGGGTCTTTGCAGTTGAAGCAAAGCTTCTTCCTCATAAGCTCTCGCCTAGTATCATCATCCAACTTATCCTTACCCTTCCATTCTCTCTAGAATGGCTTCCTGTCTCGATCCTTTTGGGGTACGAAGGGTTTGGAAAAGGTTTTAGTCTTTGGCACTTAGTCTGCCAAATCTTGAGTGCAAAGGATGACATCCTGCAAGGTGGGAGGCCTGTATGCCTTCACCCATCCTCTCAAAGGCTCGGTGAGTCCCTCTGTGAATATCATGATCATCTTGGGCTCTGATATATCTGTCAATGCCATGACTACCCGATGAAAATCCATGATGAGCACCTATGTTGTGTCAGTTTGTATCAACTGGGCTAGATCCTTGAAGTGGATCTCAGGATCCCTCCTATCAAACCTATCCATGAGCCTCTCTATGAACTCCCTATAGGAGGTGATGTGACTGTGACCCAATGTCACCAATCCATGATTCCACCACTCGTGTGCCTCACCCTCCAAGTGTAAGGTCGCAAAACTGATGGCCTTTGTCTCGGTCATCTGATTGATCTTGTAGTATGTGTCTATCTTATGTACCCAAGCTCTAGCGGAGCATTTGGATGATTTGTCGATAGAAGGTATGGTGAGTTTACCAACTTTTCGGATGAAATCCATGTTATGCCCCTGCTATTGTTGCGGTCCTCCTCTCTGTGGCTCTCTGGGGCGGTTCCTAAGTCTGAGTCAACAGTACTCGACTAGGGTCATGTCCTAATGGAAGTCATGACCCAGTGTTGCATACTCCCTCTGATACTCTTCTATGTCCTCTGCATGAGTGGGCGGCCTCTGTGCTATCGGGGGTTGTGATGCTACCAGGGGTGCCCTCTAGAAACTGGGAAATAAGGGTTAGGGAATCCTATTCGTAGAGGTGTATGCGGAAGTGGGTGACTGGGGTCTATTGCCTGCTCCTAAGTTCCCCTGTGTTGCATGCGAGGCTTGTGTGTATAGGGTGCCCACTCTATCCAATCTATCAACCACCTATGCCAAGGACTAAGACATGGTCCGCTGACTAGATAACATATCGTTGATAGCCTGCATGAAATTTGTCTCTGGTTCCATGGGGGCCTTGCCACTGCCCTCTAGTCATTCATATATGTCTCCTAGCATCCTCTCTGCCTCGCGCTCAGCCTCATGCTCTGCCCTTCTCTCTGCTTCTCTATGTGCCTCTTCATATTCCTCAGAGCTAGGAGGAAAAGGAGGAAAGTTAGGCCTAGACCTTCTTTCCCTATGCCTGTTGTAAGTGACATATTTGTTACCTACGTGTTCACGGCCCTCTGGGTCTTATGTTGCACTCATTGTCTTTAGTCACAAGCTGGCAGGACTAAAGCTCTGATACCACTGTAGTGTTCTTGACTTGGCTAGTCTAGGAAACATTGCTAATGTGTGTGTAGGATTAATTGTTTACAACATATAAATGATCATACAAATAACAAATGTGACAAAGGATTACAAAGTTTATATTATGATATCTCTGCGGAGTACAAAGGCCGAATGCGGATGAATAAAATGAATCACTCGGCTAGATCAAAAGACAAAAGGATCTTAGCCAGAATACAATAAGAAAACTATAATGATAATACCTGATAATAGATGAGCATTGCGAGATCAATGGATGAGTTGGAACTATGACAGCAGGTACGGTATGTTGGACAACTGAGAGGGGGGGTGAATCAATTGTTACTGAGCTTAAACAATTATGCTTATTTTAAACTCTTTACACAACATTTAATGAAAGTCACAATAATGTAGGGAAGTAAGCAATAGAACATTCAACATCATCCACACATATGAGATACACAGAGATAGATATTTCCTGAGGAAACCCATACAGGGTAAAAACCTCTTCTTCTTTATATGATAAGTAATTTTTGCATTCTTTACATTATCATACATATGAGCACCAACTCATAATGAGGCTACAACCTCTGTTTTGCAAGTTGCTACTTGCTGAGAGCACCAACTCTTTGGCTTCTCTAGCACCAACTAGAAGGAAGCACCAACTCCCTGGTTTCTATAGCACCAACTAGAAGCAAGCACCAACTCCCCGGTTTCTCTAGCACCAACTAGAAGGAAGCACCAACTCCCTGGTTTCTCTAGCACCAACTAGAAGGAAGCACCAACTCCCCGTTTTCTCTAGCACCAACTAGAAGGAAGCTACAACTCCCTGTGTTCAAGCACCCACTTGAACCTCTAAGGACAACAATCCTCCCTACCACCTCCCTACCGCCCTGGAATATAAATTTTTGCTAATGAAAATTATCACAATGATACAATATTTATCATTGGCTTACCAGACTTATCATTGTTCTACTATGTTTCTCTGCTCTCCTGTATCAGTGTCTCTCTGTGTGCATCTTCTTGGGATTTTTGATCTTCTGTTTTTCTCTACAAGAGCGCCTCAGCCTTCCTTTAGTGTATTACTGTCTTGCTCCACACATTCCTTGCGCTTTCTGTGTTTCTGCCTTTTATGCTCTATGCGCCATGTCCATTCAATGCTCCATTCCTCTTCTCTGTATTTCAATGGTTGCACACTCCTCCTTCTACACTCCTGAATCCCTCCCAACAACAACAACTCCCATCTCTTCTCTGTTCTGCATACTTATAGTCTCTAGGCACCTTGTGCATGTTGTCCTGCCATGCTTCTGCATGCTCTCTCATGTCGAGTACTCTACCTGTTCATCATGGAAACTCTTCAACTTCTCTGGTAGTTAGATCCATCTGTCAATTTCCTCTACAAACAGTCTTCATTCCACTGGAAGATTCCTAGAGACTCTTCAGCTCCTCTGGTAATCACACAAAAGTCTCTTCAAGTCCTCTGACAGAAACCATCAGTGGTTTCTAGCAGTTACACTATGAACCTCCAAAGACCGCTTCAACAACTGAATCAGCATTGATTGATTAACTGTGAAGAGCAATAGTAGCCCTTCGATCATACTTAAATTCACCTACACCGTTGGATGAAGTTCGTAGGGTCTTGCGTTTAATTCATATGCCCACTGGTTGTGACCGAGCGCTAAAGAGAGTTTTAATTTCGTGATCTCGCATCTCGGCATTCCTGTGATAAAGGATCTTGACACTCCAAGTCGCGATCGTTGAGACTCCGAGATGGAGCTTAGCACCACTAGCTTATTCCCTTCACGTGACCACCGACGGTGACCATAGGCTACGCCAAAAGGTGCTTTGTATTTCGTGAATTTATAAACTTCATCAAGCCTAATCAACGATCGAGATCTCCGATGATCCGACGGTCCAGATCTCATCATGATCTCGCATATCATGATTCCTGTGATGAAGGGTCTTGATGCTCCAAGTCGCAATCGCCAAGACTTTGAGATGGAGCTTAACACTGCTAGCTCCTTCCTCTATCTTCCGCAGATGTAACCATTGGCTGTGACCACAGCCTTATTCGAAAACGCATTTCACACTTTCGCATCTCGGGTATTATGTGATGAGTCCTCTCGACTCTCCATGTCACGAACTCCGAAATAGGGCTTGGTTTCTCTAGCTCTCGACAATGTGACCACGAGATATGACCACTCACCAATCAAACGAGCACTTTGCTCCTTTGACTTTCCAGTCAGCGAAACGATAATCTTTCGCCATGTGTCCTCTGGATCCAACAGTCCACGACTATCCTCGATGGACTGCCAGGATTCCTTCACAGTTTTGGAGAGTTGGATGACTCTTGGTCTTATCCGCCTTGCAGCTTCACCATATCTAACGGTTATTGGTCCTTCGTAATTACTCCAGATCTGACGGCCTAGATCTTATCGTGATTTCACCACTTCACAAGCCTTATTCATGCCTGATCAACGGTCCATAATCCTTGGTGATCTGACGGTCCAGATCTTTTCGTGATCTCACATATCGCGAGTTTGAACCTCTTTCCTTTGGATTTCCCGATCTTCGAAACTCCGAAACAAAACCTTTGTCGTTCACCACATGTCCTTCTTGAATCAACTGTCAAGATTGTTATCACGATTTTGCATATCGCGAGTTTGAACCTCTTTCCTTTGGATTTCCCGATCTACAAAACTCTGAAATCCTTTGTCATGATTTGACTCTTTTCCTCCTTCTGATCTTACACTGTTGATCTTGCCATTCGATCGTTGTTGTTCTTCTTCCTTGCCTACCTGTCTTCTAATCTTCCCTGCCTGCCTGTTTTTCATCGTTGTTGTTGTTCTTGCCATCAATGACAAGAACTCTCTTCTTTTAAACATGCCAACAATATCCCCCTTTGGCATTGATGGCAACCTTGAAGGGACGTGCTAATCTATTTGGACCTCCAACTATAGCATCCGGTCCGGACCACTCCTTTTCTCCCCCTTTGACATCAATGTCAAAGAAAACATGCTCCCCCTGAGCTGTTGCAGTATGTTTTGGAGGTATCATATGTTCAACCAATACAAACTCCCCCTTACAGGATGGACTTGCTTAGATGTGAGATGGGATGACACCTAGCTTCTATCATAGATATTCAAATGGTGTCTTGGCTAGGGGTTTAGTAAAGATGTATGCAATTTGTTCTGTGGTTGGAATGTAATGGACCTTAACAACTTGATTGGTGACCTTCTCTCTCAGAAAATGGTATTTTATGGGAATATGCTTGGCCTTGGAGTGGAGTACAGGATTCTTAGACACACTGATGGCACTAGTGTTATCACAATGAATTGGGATCGGTGTTGCATATTTTACCTCTAAGTCTGCAAGTGTCTGAATCATACATAATACCTGAGTGCAACAGGTAGCAGCAGCAATGTACTTTGCCTCTGTAGTCGATAAAGAAATGGAACTTTGATTTTTACTAAGCCATGCTACTAACGAGTCACCCAGGAAGAATGCTCCTCCACTGGTGCTTTTTCTCTCATCAACACAGTTTTCTCAATCTGCATCTGAATAAGCAGTTAAATGAAAATTTTGATTTCTAGGATACCACAGACCATAAGTCATTGTTTCTTTCAAATACCTGAATATCCTTTTGACATCTAACAAATGACTTTTTTTAGGTGCAGACTGATATCTTCCTACCATTCCAACAACATGTGTTATGTCTAGGCGAGATGTTGTGATGTATAGCAGGCTGCCTGTCATTGACCTATATGAACTTTGATCAACATCAGGTGAGTCATCATCCTTGCTTAATTTGCATCCAGTAACCATAGGTGTGCCCACAGGTTTAGAATCTTCCATTTGAAACCTTTTCAACATTTCTCTTAGATATTTTTCTTGA
>ML776549.1:2449179-2480741 GCA_009831015.1 Picea engelmannii
CCTAAAGCCATTATGTAGGTTCTCATTCTAACTTTCTAGAAGGCAAAGTTTGTTCCATTGAATAGAGGGGCCTTATTGGTTGAATTTCCTTCATGGCTTGACATGTTTAAGCTCTAGGATCTACCCTTAGATAAAAGGGGTCGACCCTGATACCAATTGTTGGACAACTGAGAGGGGGGGTGAATCAGTTGTTATTGAGCTTAAACAATTATGCTTATTTTAAACTCTTTACACCACATTTAATGACAGTCACAATAATGTAGGGAAGTAAGCAATAGAACATTCAGCATCAGCCACACATATGAGATACACAGAGATAGATATTTCCTGAGGAAACCCATACAGGGAAAAAACCTCTTCTTCTTTATATGATAAGTAATATTTACATTCTTTACATTATCATACATATGAGCACCAACTCATAATGAGGCTACAACCTCTGTTTTGCAAGCTGCTACTTGCTGAGAGCACCAACTCTCTGGCTTCTCTAGCACCAACTATAAGGAAGCACCAACTCCCCGGTTTCTCTAGCACCAACTAGAAGGAAGCACCAACTCCCTGGTTTCTCTAGCACCAACTAGAAGGAAGCACCAACTCCCCGGTTTCTCTAGCACCAACTAGAAGGAAGCTACAACTCCCTGTGTTCAAGCACCCACTTGAACCTCTGAGGACAATAGTCCTCCCTAGCACCTCCCTACCACCCTAAAATATAAATTTTTGCTAATGAAACTTATCACGTTGATACAATATTTATCATTGGCTTACCAGACTTATCATTGTTCTACTATGCTGCTCTGCCCTCCTGTATCAGTGTCTCTCTGTCTACATCTTCTTGGGATTTATGATCTTCTGTTTTTCTCTACAAGAGTGCCTTAGCCTTCCTTTAGTGTCTTACTATCTTGCTCCACACATTCCTTACGCTTTCTATGCTTCTGCCTTTTATGCTCTATGCACCATGTCCATTCAATGCTCCATTCCTCTTCTCTGTATTTTAGTTGTTGCACATTCCTCCTTCTACACTCTGGAATCCCTCTCAACAACAACAACTCCCATCTCTTCTTTGTTCTGCATACTTATAGTCTCTGTGCACCTTGTGCATGTTGTCCCGCCATGCTTCTGCATGCTCTCTCATGTCGAGTACTCTACCAGTTCATCATGGCAACTCTTCAACTTCTCTGGCAGTTAGATACATATGTCAATTACCTCTACAAATAGTCTTCATTCCATTGGCAGATTCCTAGAGACTCTTCAGCTCCTCTGGCAATCACAGAAAAGTCTCTTCGAGTCCTCTAACAGAAACCATCAGTGGTTTCTAGCAGTTACACTGTGAAACTCTAAAGACCACTTCAGCAACTGAATCACCACTAATCGATTAACTGTGAAGAGCAACAATATCCCTTCGATCATACTTAAATTCACCTACACCGTTGGATGGATTTCGTAGGGTCTTGCGTTTAATTCACATGCCCACTGACTGTGACCGAGCGCTAAACAAAGTTTTAATTTCGTGATCTCGCATCTCGACATTCCTGTGATAAAGGATCTCGACACTCCAAGTCGTGATTGTCGAGACTCCAAGATGGATCTTAGCACCGCTAGCTTCTTCCCTTCACGTGACCACCGACGGTGACCTCAGGCTGCGCCAAAAGGTGCTTCGTATTTCGTGAATTTATAAACTTCATTGAGCCTGATCAACGGTTGAGATCTCCGATGATTCGATGGTCCAGATCTCGCATATCGCGATTACTGTGATGAAGGGTCTTGATGCTCCAAGTCGCGATCACCGAGACTCCAAGATGTAGCTTAACACCACTAGCTCCTTCCTCTATCTTCCGCAGATGTAACCACTGGCTATGACCGCAGCCTTATTCGAAAATGCATTTCGCACTTTCGCATCTCGGGTATTCTATGATGAGTCCTCTCGACTCTCCATGTCACAAACTCTGAAATAGGGCTTGGCTTCTCTAGCTCTCAACAATGTGACCACGAGATATGACCACTTTCCAATCAAACGAGCACTTCGCTCCTTTGACTTTCAAATCAGTGAAACGATGATATTTCGCCATGTGTCCTCTGGATCCAACGATCCACGACTGTCCTCAATGGACGGCCAGGATTCCTTCACAGTTTTGGAGAGTTGGATGACTCTTGGTCTTATCCGCCTTGCAGGTTCACTATATCTAACGGTTGTTGGTCCTTCTTAATTTCTCCAGATCTGACGGCCTAGATCTTATCGCAATTTCGCCACTTCACGAGCCTTATTCATGCCTGATCAACAGGCCACAATCCTTGGTGATATGACGGTCCAGATATTTTCGTGATCTCGCATATCGCGAGTTTGAACCTCTTTCCTTTGAATTTCTCGATCTGTGAAACTCCGAAACAAAACCTTTGTCGTTCACCATGTGTCCTTCTTGAATCAACTGTCAAGATTGTTATCCTGATTTCGCATATCGTGAGTTTGAACCTCTTTCCTTTGGATTTCCTGATCTATGAAAATCCAAAATCATTTGTTGTGCTTTAATTGTTTTCCTCCTTCTGAGCTTACACTGCTGATCTTGCCATTCGATCGTTGTTGTTCTTCTTCCTTTCCTGCCCATTTTTCATCGTTGTCGTTGTTCTTGCCATCAATGACAAGCACGCTCTTCTTGTAAACATGCCAACACGGTAACTGCTAGAAGTCTAGAAAGTTTTCCCTGGTGGCTATACCTCTTGGAATGGCCTGGAAACTATCCCAAATGGTGTGCCCTACTCTAGCTCTTAGGCCTGGTAACTGACCGGCCACTCTTCTGGTGGGTCTGGACCCCAGATGGATCCCCCTGGGGGAATGCGCCCCTCTCTCTCTGGAAAAATGTGTCCTAGTGATTCCACCGTCAGAATTGGATGAGATGTATCTAAAAATGTTCGTCTTGGTATACTAGGAAATGGGTCGGAAGGGTTTCCCTGAATCTGATCCGATGCTCGCTCGGGAACCCCAAATGTGTCCGCAAAAAGTGTCACACTTCCAATTTTGGAAAATGCGCCCCGGATGATTCCTCCATCAAAATCTGACGAGGAACCAGGAAAAAGATGTGCCTTGCATTCCTCTCAACTAGGTTGGAGGGGAATATCTGAACTCCTCCCGGATGGGACAATTCGATCCACTTAAACTCCTCAGGAGTTGAACCCTCACCCTGGATAAGTGCACCCTTGTTGCTGGACCCTGCGTAACTGCTACTAAAGAATGATGGAAGACCTGTGTGATCTTCCTGGTGACTAGGGTGTGTCTCTCAACATCGAAAACAACCAACTAGTGTCTTCCTCCTGGAATCCACTGTACTATCTCTCCTGAGATGTGCCTCTCTCCTCAATGACAAGTCATAATCTGCATAATTAATGAATTAGGTCGTTGACTCTTCTCTTATAGCTTTCCAAAACCCTAATTCATTGTTGAAACACTAATTCACTACTGAAACCCTAATTCACTGTTGACTTCTAATTTTAGCTCATCTATTCTATTTTTAGCTCACAATGACTTAAAAGCACTTTTAACCTTTTTTTATCTCAATGTCACTTTCTGAACATAACACCTTTGACTAGAGTGACCTCTAGTAACCTTGTTTACCCCTTTTCTGGCCCTGGCTATAGTTTAACGTGGTGTTTTATACCATTAATCCTCCTCTCTAGAACTCCTATTTGGAAAGGGACATTATAGTTAATGATAGATTGGGTTAGGAAATATATATATATATATATATTAATTCATATATATAGGAAATATAAAAATATATTTATTGTAATCCATCTATTGTTTGGAAAGCATTGATCCATGCTTTATCACTGGTGGGAAAGTGGCTTTCCTAGAAGGTTGGAAATGGGAAGAGTATAAGGTTGGGAATTAAAACCTATATTGGGGGAAGCATTGATTTCTAACAATCCTTAGATATTTAGGCTTCCCTTATATCCCTTAATAGAAGAATTTTAGTTAATGTCAAGGATGAGGCAGGCCTTCCTTTATGGGGTGGTAGTTGATTGAAATATATAGTTTTGGGTCTACACAACTTAGAGTTGGAGTGGGACACTTATGTTGAAAATCTTCTTTCCAAAAATAATTTCCTGAAGGAGGAGGAAGAAAAGCTAGTTTGGGCAAGGAACCTTGTGGGTGGTTACAACTTAGTTAAGCTAGGTTATGAGGCAATTTTGTCTTCAAATATGAGATTGAAGTTATCCTTGGTGGTTTAAGAAGGTATGGAGGATAGGGTCCCCTCTAAATTTCAAATTTTTTATTTGGATGACACTCTCAAACAAAATCCTTACCTAGGATAACCTACAAAAATTCTCCTATAAGGGTCCTAGATAGTGTCCAAAGTGCATAGAAGCTTCAAATTCCATGTTTCATATGTCGATTGGGTTTCATTTCTCAATTTAGGTATGAGATGTTAAAATCACACTCACTAAAGGGGTGGGCTCTTGGAGAGGTGAATCCTTAGAACATAATCTTAAAATCTGGTGGGAAAACAAAAGCCTAGAAAAATTGAGGCATTTGTTATGACCCAAGGGGGGTATATATAGGAATAAATGTATATGATATTACCCCAAGGGGGCATATATGGGGCTAAATGTACATTTAATGTGTAAATATATGTGTAATAGGGTTGGCCTAATAGTAAAGGGGCTTCATGTGTAGTGTGTGAATAGGTATATATAGAGATCATGTATTCATAATTGTGACATGTGAATTGTGATGTATAAAGGTATTTGGTTAAGTGGAGGAGGTTCTCCTACTCTTTAAGGAGTTGTTGTGTAAATTATCTATCTTGGAGTTGTTCTCCATGATCACATTTTTTGCATGGTGTGTACTTCTACTCTGTTATGATATTTTAAGCATTTGGATCATTACATTTGGTTTCAAAGCATCGATCCTATGGTTTTGTTGCCTCAAACAAGTGATGTTGGAATTTTCACTATAATTTTTTTTCAAGGACGCTTCAGAAAGAAAACATTAGAGTTTTTGTAGAAGACTTATCCATGCACTTTTGGTATGAATTTCAGCTTCTATTTCAGTGTACTTTCAGATATACACTATGTGGAAGATAGGATTTTTGACTAGTCATATAACTAGTCTCAAACGGGTGTTCCAGGTAAAACAGTCATAATGTATTCATAGAAGATACAAATTCCATGAGACTGATTTCATTGGAAAACATATAGTCCGCATTATTTTGGGTGAAAGTTTCAGAATCGTATATCAAATATTTGGTGTGTGTCATGCTATAAAATTTCTCTCTCCCTGAAAGGACAAAAATCAACAAGGTTTGGGAAAGTTACCATGACTTTCATTTGAAACACCCAATTTTGGTCAAACGTGTGGCATTGCAAAGAAGACATTTCATAATACTGCAAGTCAAAATTTCAGACTCATAGGGGCCAAAATTTCATAAATAAATCAAAAGGAAGGTCGATCAATAGGACAGACTCCAAATTAGGGTTTCAAAGGTATGTTACTTAAAACTATCATAACTTTTGATTGGGATGTCTGATTGAGCTGATTCAAAAGCCATTGGAAAGAAGAAACATAGAATATTATATTGGATAAATATTTATAATCATTTGATATCATTATCCTTAATATATTGAGGTTGTGATTTAAGGGTTGGGATTAGACCTTAATTAAGAATCAATGGAAATACCTAAACTTATAGGAGATGAAGATAAAGATGAAATTAATCCCATGGATTGGTTGAGGATGGTATAAGAACAATGCAGTAACCATTTTCATGAAATCTCTAAGTTTGGTCGTGAAGCTTATAAGTGGTGGAGAATCCTTGATCAAGATACTATACTCTACTCCACATGGGAAGAATTTGAAAAAATCTTCTCATACGAATGGATTAGGGATAAAAAAATGGAGGAATTGTATAGAATTCAAAATGAATTAAAAGAAGCAAATGAATAGATTAAGAAGAAGGGTGAGGATCTATCTAATATATAATCCCTTAATGAATCACTCATTAAGGAGGTTAAGAACCTAAAGAAAGAAAATAGTAGCAAAGCAAGGTGGGAAAGGGTTGATTAAGGGAATAATTGAAAAAAAAAAGGATGAAGAGGTATGTAGATTATGAAACCATAATAAAAAAAATCGTTGGATGAGGTTAAGAGATTGAAAGAAGAAAAGAATAATTATAAAAATCATGAAGAAATAAGGATCTTGGATGAAGAATCTACCAAAAGACTTGAAGATGAAATTTGAAAGAAGGTCGAGGAATCCCTAAATAATCATAAGGTAAAATCAGATATGCAATCCAAAATTGAAGAAGGACATCAAAATTTGATAAACGGGGTGGCATTGCAGCTTCAAAAGGAGAAAGAATACAAGATTCAAGAAGGAAGATAAAGGATTCCATTGTCTCTGAAAATAATTTAGATGAAATGCACATGTGGAGTGAAGAAAAAACGACGAAAGTGAAACCATATCGACACCCTCATTACCAAGAAAAATTTCAGGGAAGACAAGAAGGTTTATATCAAAATTATAAAGGAAGAAGATGCAATACTTGTCAATATTCATGGAACAAGGCATCACAAAACCACTCTTCAACAAACTATTATCAGAGACCAACAACCACTACAAATTGGAGAAGCTACAACAAAAATACATGGAATCAAAGGAAATAATATTATGCAACAACTAAACACCAAGGATTAAGACCGAAAAGGAATTAATTTTGGATGGATGAATCATCATCAATGGAATGAAGAAAGAAGGAACATAATAAGATCATATTACTTGGTTTCATCACATGTGAAGCCTTTAATTGCACAGCTTTGAGGACCAACCTTTTTGAAGGAGGGTACTATGTTATGACCCAAGGGGGGCATATATAGGGCTAAATACGTATGATATGATCCCAAAGGGGGGATTATATGGGGCTAAATGTGCATGTAATGTGTAAATATATGTATAATAGGGTCAACCTAATAGTAAAGGGGCTTCATGTGTAGTGTGTGAATAGGTATATAGAGAGATCATGTACTCATTATTGTGACATGTGAATTGTGATGTATAAAGGTATTTGGTTAAGTGGAGGAGGTTCTCCTATTATTTAAGGAGTTATTGTGTAATTTATCTATCTTGGAGTTATGCTTCATGCTCACATTTTGTACATGGTGTGTACTTTTGTTATGTTATGATATTTTAAGCTTAAAATATCATAACATAATAGAAGTGCACACCATGTACAGAATTTGAGCATGGAGCACAACTCCAAGATAGATAAGTTACATGATAACTTCTTAAATAATAGGAGAACATCCTCCACTTAACAAAATACCTTTATACATCACAATTCACATGTCACAATAATGAATTCATGATCTCTATATTACCTATTCACACACTACACATGAAGCCCCTTTACTATTAGGCCGACCCTATTACACATATATTTACACATTACATGTACATTTAGCCCCATATATGCCCCCCCCCCCCTTGGGGTCATATCATATACATTTAGCCCTATATATGCCCCCCTTGGGTCATAACAACATTTCCTCTATTGGATGTCTAGACCATTAAAAGAGCTCGGAATAGGATGACGTTAAGGATGTGATGATATCAACTCTATAAGTATTTTTTTAAATTAAGTATGCCTTCAAGGGATATCATGCAGAGATAAAATTCAAGCAGCTTCGGAAGGATAAGTCTAAGCCTTGGGGGATTTTCAACATTGCTTCAGTATGAAATCCAGGGAAATGTGGAGTTGGTGGAGTTATGTTTCTTTATATTATGATTCCTTTTCTTTTTCTTGTTGATTAGGGTTTGGTTCTAATAACTTGGTAGAGGTAAAGGCTATCCTATTGCTGGTGAAGATTTCAATGGAAAAGGGTGTTTAGGATATTCAAATTTATGGGGATTCTCGGCTTGTGATCAACTAGATTTCAAATAAGAGTAAACATTTAAATTTGGATTTCGGTCATCTTGTCTAGAGGGTTAAAGAGATATTGGGAATAATTGTGAACTTTTATTGGTGTCACATATAGAATGAATTAAATGTTATTACAGATGGATTGTCAAAGTGTAGATGAATACTCTAGTAGGCCTATTGAAGTTCACGGAGTCTCAAGAGTTTGGGCATGATGCAATGTTTACTAGACAAACATTTTATTGATGTTCTAATCTATGGTCAATAGACAAACTTGGATTCTTTTGCTATTTTTTGTTAAGAGGTCATTATAGGCCTAAACTTAGCTTTTGCTTTTTTGTTTGGAATTAGTTTCATCATATAGTTGTATAGCTAGTTGATTCTAGTTGTTAGTTAAAGCTATGGAACTTTAAGATATTATTTTCTTAAACATATTTGTTTTGATTAATAAGATGGAAGTGGTTCCATTTATAATTTGGTGTTTTTCAAACATTTTGTTAAATGTAAATTCATCATTTCTACTTAAAATTAAAAAAAATAAAATTACAAATTTTTTTAAGCAACATTAAAATTAAAAAAAAAAAAAAAAACATTCTTAAAATTAATTAAAATAATATTTCATAAAATTATCACTAATATAAATCATTATCTTGAGTAGTAGATAAGATATTACTAATGAGAAACATGCAAATTTATGCACTCTTCATTTAATTTTTTTACATCATAATTATACTTTGATGTGCATATAACTTGTCATCTTGAGTAGTACATAAGAAACATAAAAAACTATCTTTATGCATGAATGTTTTGGAATGTCATCTTGAGTAGTATAAGAAGAGAAAAAAAAAAATAATAATAATTATATATATATATATATATATATATATATATATATATATATATATATATATATATATATATATATATATCGACATGAATGTTTTGGAAATAATTTTACGTGGATATAAAATTGGTACATCATTTTTATAAAAGTTTTGCCTATTTAAAAAAATTAAGGTATAAATCTTAAATTTGTGTAAATAAAATCTTGAGAATAATTTTATCTTCAATTTTAATATTAAAATTATTTTTATCATTTATAATAGTTTAAAATTATTTTTATTTACTTTTTGTTACTATTTACATCATGGTATTCATTCATAATAGTTTTAAAGGTGTTTATTAATTTTATATTAATATTCTCTCCTCCTTTAATTAAAGAGTTTAGTGTGAAGATAAGACGATTACTCGAAAGACATTTATAAATTTTAGTTAATTCATTAGTTTAGTTATATAATTGTGAAATTGAATTGAAGAAGCATTTTTCTCAATTTCGAATTTACTTATTCGTAATACCTTTATATTTATATATTAAAAAGTCCATTTAAAAAAAGTCATAACTTCCGGTTTAAAAATTAAAAAACAAGTACATTATGCATATGCTTGAACTCAATGTTCATGCAATTGTTGTTTGAAGAACTCAATCTTCATGCAATTGTTGTTTGAAGAGACAAATGTTCTTCATATTCATTCATATAAATGAAAGGCATGCAATCATTCTTCATTAATTCTACTTCCCATATATAAATTGAGAAAAATGCTCTTTCTATATACATTCATATAAATCAGAGGCATGCAATCACTCTTCATTAATTTTACAAAAGCTTTCCTATATACAAATTGGCATTATTCATAAAAAGATTTTTATACAACTCACAAAATACATGATTTCACCTAATATAAAAAAGATACACAACAATCCCTAGCATTATTCATAAAAGGATTTTTATACAACTCACAAAATACATGATTTCACCTAATATAAAAAAGATACACAACAATCCCTGCATTTAAAGTCCTCATACCATATTATGTATGAGATATTTAAAAGATATCAAATGTAAAAACTAGATTTGAATAGCCTTATACTCCACATTTAGAACTTGAATCATCCCTTGATAATTGTTATCGAGCTTTCAGGCTAACTAACTCCATCATTAAACTCCAAAAGAACCTTTGATTTCACTTGCATTTGCATTCCTTCTTTTGAAAAGCTATTTTCCACTTTATTGATCTCTCTATAAACATGGAGGTAGGAGATGTTGGAAAACATTATCTCCATTCTTTTCATTTGTTTTAAAATAGGTTGTAGTATCAAGTTCCCCATCTTGTAGAAGTTATTCATCCAATTTATTATCACAAAAAACACCTACAATTCATAGCACTCTTATCTATTGTCAGTTTCAATAAGATGTTTAGAGCCATCAACTCTATATAGTTGTTGGATCCACCCCCAATCCTTCTTTAAAATGTATACGATGAGAACCATTCAAAAATAAAGTACCTACTACACCACTTACAACTTGTTTCCCTTGGATAACACCATCAAAGTAGCCCCAAGCCCCTAACATACCAATTGGAGGGTCTTTTAGCATCCTTGATTTTTGAACCTTTGAGGTAGTTTTTATTCCTTTAAAATTGATCTAATTTGAGATGCGCATTGAAAGGATGGCATATTCATGTCTTTAAATATATTAACATTTTTTGCTAGCTAAGTGCCCCAATATGCCACAAGGGGAAGAGATCTAAAGGTTTTAAGGTCTTTATTATGGATCTCATTCTTCAAATAATCCTCTATTGTATGTCCTTGCCATCCACCCCTACAGCCTATCAAATTTCCCATCTCTGCCCAAACCTTTCTAGCATATGTATAATTGTTTAAAATATTATCTACTATTTGGAATCCCTACTTACACAAAGTGCAACACCTTGGTCCATGACAACTTCATTTTTGTAAAAATTCCCATGTTAATTCTTTATTCCTTAGAACTAAAAGCATATACACTTTTTTTAGAGGGTTGTTAATCTTCCATAGGGCCTTCCACCACCAAGCATCCCCTTCTTGGTTTCTATCTGCAAATATTGTTTATACCCTAATCTAGGAGTATATTCCCTTAGGGATGGGTTCTTAGACTGAACCAAAACATCCTCCTCCTCACTTATTTGTGTTTGGATCTTCTTGATTTGTTCAACATAAACCTTCCACTAATCAACTTCTACCTCTATCATACCTTTCATCTCTCCATTATTTCATCCTTGTTTCTCTATTAAGGTAGTGATTTCATTAGTATCCTTGCCAATATTTTGGATCCCTTAGCGCTGCAAAGTAGCAATCATATCCATTGATTATCTATAGGATTCTCCAAGTGTTCCATCCTAGGGGTTATGCCCTATTTTGACTCTATCCTCGATGCCAATTTTCCATACTAACCAATTAATCACTAGAGGAAAGGACATGGCTAGATCCTTCCAAACAATAGACACATTATCTATGGATTTATTTTCCTTCCTAATCCATTCTTCACTACTAAGAGGTTCAATATATTTTTGAAATATCACTTGCCTCCACAAGCCATCCTTGGATATTAGGCTCTATAGACTTTTGGTAGCCAAGGCCTTGCCAAAAAAGTGTATGTTTTTAAGCCTCGACGTCCTACTTTATTTTTTTAGCCAAAGACTGCCATTTTATTCAAGGTATTACATGTTTCTATCTCTTTCTATTCACAGAAACTTAAAGCATTTATTTATAATAGTTTCCAATGACCCTTTATTGATGTAGGCTATAGTATGCCAATAGACTTGAATCGCCTCTAGAATTAACTTAAATAGGGTTAAACTTCCTTTCAATGAAATCTATCTATTACAACACATCTTAGTTCATTTTTAAATCTTCTCTATCAACCACTTCCAATAATTCTTCCTATAATCATTAGGTTTTGCAAAGAATCCTAAATACTTAAAACCTACTCAAAAATATACAATCTGAAAAGGGAAAACATGTATAATCCTTCTACCTCATCGTCCTTCACCACATTAAAGGCAATGGATGATTTTTTCATATTTAATTCCATCCTGGGTGCTATATTATATAGATCCAGTATATCCTTTAGCTTATTGGTTTTTCTTCTAGATCCATCACAAAATAATAATGCATTTTCAACAAATAGTGGATGAGTCAAATAAAAATATATTCCTAATTTTATCCTCCTCAAAGTTCCTATTGTTTTAGTATCCATAATTGATCTACTTAAACCTTATGCTATAATTATAAAAAATAAATGAGACAAAGAGAATACATGCCTTAGTCCTCTAATAAGCTCATAGAACCTCAATGTTGATCCATTAATTAAAACTGCAAAAGAAGTTGAATACAAGCAACCCATAACCCGATTCATTATTTGAACACAAACCAATATGTATCAATATAAGTCTCAAGTAAAGCCATTTTTTATCATAAGCCTTAGATATATCCAACTTTAGAACCATGGCATTCAATCTCTGAGTTTTGATATAATGTAGACCTTCATATGCCACTCCCATGTAAAAACCCAAATTGTTCTTTGGAAAATTGACTACGAAAATATCTTATTCACCCTAATAGAAATGGATTTTGCTATTATATTATATATGCAATTGCAGAGTATCATAGGCTTGAAGTCACTAAATGATGTTGGATTTTCCTTTTTTGGTATTAAAGTTATAAAAATGGAATTAAAACCTCTTGTCTTGATCTCCTTGGATCCCCCACCACCCTCAACAGTTCTTCTTTCATCATGTCATAATAATAGTAATAATCTATTTTTAAGGTCACGGCCAAGCCAAACACCAAATTGATGTATGAGACCCCCTTGTTTGTGGGACAAGGGACCCCCTCCACCCAGCAATTTGACTGGTAAATTCTATGGACATATACATACCCTACCCCCCTATGGATTTGAACTTGTGATCTCTTAGGAGGAAACACATGTTCATAACCATAAAAACAAATCTCCACAATCTAGCCATTAGGTCCCAAACTCTTATCCCTCTAGAAAGAAGCCAAAATTGATTTTGCCTCTTCCTTTGACACTTCCTCCACTAATATTTAATTTTCCTCCTTTCCTCCAAAACTTGGAAAAAAAGAGGACATATTCACTATTTCTATAATATTTACTCTATCATGTACTTTTATAGACGCTCTAAAAATGGGAAACCCTAATATGCACAATTTATTTGAAAGACCTAGATTTACTACCATCATCCTTTTGTATTTCCCAAGTAGTCTTAATGTTTTTCCTATAATTGGCATAGTTGTGAAAGTATCTTATATTTTCATTTCCATTAGCTAACCACAAGGTCGTGCTCTTTAATCATAGTTGGGATTTATTTTCTTCTAAGAGTTTCCTCTTAAACTATTCCAAGTTTTTTAATATGTTCCTATAAATTTCATCAATGTTTCGTGCAAAATCTTGAGCATATGCATATGTTATTTGTTTCTCCACTTAAACTAAAACTTGATTATCTCTTCTTCTCTTGATATGAGACTAGTTTTCCATTGCAATCTTGACTTTTTAAAGGTTTGTTTCAAATTGAAGACTAGATAAATACCTTGAAGATTCATAATATATTATCCATTATGAATTTACTAAATTTATGAAACTCTCCTCCTTTTTCTATGTGTACTTCATTTCCAAAGGAAACTCATTAGGTATTTCCCCTCATTTTTAGGATGGTACAGAAGGTAAAATTAGTTTTGTAGAATCTCAAAGCTTTGTCATGACACTTATGAGAATATAACCTAGGCGGGGAAGATAACTCTCCATCACACGACCACTTGGGCTAGACCCAATTGACATATGAACCCTTCATCCTATAGCCACTTTCAATTAAATTTGAATGACATAGGAAGTTTGATATCTTCCTTCTCTATTTCGAGTAGTGTTGGAAGCTGGTTTGAATCCCCTCCCACCTCTACCCAAGACCTAAGACTTTAAATATCACTCAATATTGATTCAGATACTATAAATATATTGAGCCTTTTAGGAATGTTGTCTTCCCCTATCCTCAAATTTCTCCAAGTTGGGGTCAATGTTATTAACTCCACCTGCACCATCCCACTTCCTTATATTTGAGTGAGAAGAAATCAACCAAAGGGTCCTCCATTTTTGAATTCCCCCATGTCTCATTTCTTTTCATGGTAATATTTAGGTCCCCCCCCCCAATATGATTTTATTATTTATTAGAAAACTATGGTCCAACAAATCCTCCCAATAAATTATTATTTCCTCATCAGGCCCATATAAATTAAGTACATAAAAATCCTACCCCATCTCCATTGAGTAGAGTTAAAATCCAATCCCTAATACCAAAATCATGGATTTAATCAATCTCATTGATGTTTTTCTCCAACCAATTAACAAACCCCCTGAGCACCCTATAAAGTCTATTGCTAAAAGTCCCATTCATTCAAGACTTTGAGAGTTCTTTATGATCTTTTTTACCTCTCTTATAGTCTCTTAAATCATTATGGTGTCAAGTTTATGAAGGCCAACTAACTTACCCAAGGAAATTTTTTGGAGGGATTTCTCAATCCCCTTATCTCAAGGGACATAATTATCATTAAGGAAGTATATTCGATGCATGCCCTATTCTAAGAGCTACTTTTAAGGTTTTTTGTTTCCCCTCCACAACTTCCTTAAGGGATTGGTTCTAAACTATGGAAAGGTGATATATCCTCCCCTTATAGGTTGAGATCCTTCCTTCCCTACATCCATATTTAAGCCCCTTTCAACTCCTCCAATATCCACCGACATTTCCCCCTTCCTAAATCTAAGGTGATAGCTAAGGGGTCAAGACCATAAGGTTCCTCTACTACACCTAGAGAGAAAGGTTTTCCCAATTCCACTTGAGACTCTTCCCCTGATTTCAAGCTATATTTTACTTCTCATACTAGAGGTGTAACCCCTCTCACACCTTGAATATCACCTGAAACTTTCCCCTTCCTAGTCCTCTGAGTATGAAAATCCTTATACACTTAAATCCCAGGCCATGTTTCATGAGGCAAATTTGTAATTGTAATCTCTACAATAAATGAATATCTATAAATATATATTAACTTACCATATTGAAGAGAAGGTTGTGTTGATTAATATTTTGATCTCTTACTCTCCTAGGAAGATATGTCCTAGTTAAAAAAATTCATTTTCACCAAAGGAGGCTTAATTTCATTTAGGGGGTCCTCTCCACCACCTAAGGGAGTCATTCCCAACTCTCTTTTTCCAACATCAAAGGCCAAAGATTCATATTTCCCTTATTTATTCTCCTTTTTGTGACTACAACCAATCTTATGTGCCTTTCCATACAAACCCTTCATGGTATATGACTCCTTTTCTACCTTTAGACCTATACCTACACTGCTCCTCCTTCCCCATTATATTTTATGAAACTTTAGGAAACAATCACTAACCAAGTGGCCATATAAACATTAGAATGGGATTCCAAAAAAATCCAATATTTTCACATAGTTCCAACTTCCTAAGTTTGTTTAAGTGTCCTCTACCAGATCATCCTTTAAATATATCTCCACTAGGATGTGAGCCACCAAACTTGAAGTATACCTATTAAACTATTTGTCTACTTCTAACAAATTCCTGAGGCTATCTCCATTAGCCTTAAAAACTTTCACTAACCAAATATCCAAAGTTAGGCTTGCAGTTCAACCCAAATATGATGTATTGTAATCCCCTATGATCTAAGATCAAATAAAGGAGACCATATTTCACATCAAAAAAATTGTTACATCCTCTTTTGTTCTAAAATGAAAGAGAAACCAACCTCTGACCACTATGTGGTAACTAGATGAGTACCCTAGCATTATATTCAAACCCATATCTATCCCAAGGGAGAGATTCTTCTCATAGATATACCTTCCATAGAATCCCCCAATTAGGGTTTTACTTGACATTCTAACTACCTAATCCATTATAATATCTTTACTTAATACCAATATGGTCATGGATTTCGGTAGTTTAACACATTCCTTCCCTTCCTCCCTAAATCAACCCATGGGATACCACCTATCTTTTTTGCGTAGTTCAAATCTTCACCACCTAGACCTTCTTCCTCTTAAATTTTTGGAAACCACACCTTCAAACTATCCTCCTTCACGCCACCATAAGCATACCCTACATAGTTATAAGAAACAAGGTCTTCTGGGATGGTGTATTTCCTTCCAATTCATTCCTCATATCCATGCACATTAAGCATCGAAGGTGAACGAACATGACATAGTAAAGATGGGTTTGGTTCCACCTGACATGGGGTTGTCACCAACTGTAGCATCCCCAACCCCAAGCTATGTTATTCCACCTAAACATTTCCTCTCTAATACCATTAAATTTACAATATTCCCTACATACGATTACAATTATGCAGTCCTAAAAGTATATAAATTTAATCATAATCAAAACAGTAAGTACCCATAAAACCATAACAAGAATAACATATTTAATCACATAGAATTCATACAAACACATAATAGACACTTATCTTTTGCAAATAAATTGCCAACCACATGTAGACCTCATACTTTCCTCCCAACCATAAAGTATGTTTCTCATAAACTCACAGTTGTAGATCACCCCCAAGCTGAGATTAGAAACTCTACCAAGGAAGGATTCCTAAGCCAGACTAAGGTATAACCAATACAATAACAATAAATTCAAGGTTCCAACTACTGTAACTAGCCTACATCCTCTCATTTCCCACGTCATGTCCCACCCCAGGAAGTGTACCCCTTCTTGCTCAACAGTCCTTTGGATGTCCCACTTCTCTTTTGGGGCCTCAGCAACATGTCAGAAAAAAAGTCTCAAAGCTCTATAGCTATTGCCTAGAACACAGGGAAAAAAATTCCTAGCAGTTCTCCCACCCAGAGAGAATGCTCATGGGCCTGAAAACCTACTTCTTCAAAATTCACACAGACATGACAACCTACTTCTTCTCTTCAAACTAACCAGGATTATTGGTTACAATCAACTCCAAGCTCCCCAAATTACAGGTACGAAGATGGATGGCATGAATAGTATGGATGGTAATATTCCATGAGAGAATAATTCTTAAATTATTAGAATCATGGGAAAATGTACTAAGTTCTTCCTTTAACTACACATGTTCCTAACTTGACACTTGTCATGTTGGGAATTACCTTGTCCCCACGTGTTGATACATTCTCCATCCAAAGAAATTAGGATAAAATATCACTTAACTTAGACTTTAAGAAATATTAATCTAATATTCCCTTGGGCTTAACCCCCATTGGATTAGCCCCTCTTCCTAGACTCTTATCCCCCCTTTCCCTTCTAGTGGAGTTCTATCCCCTCTTTCCCTTCTAGTGGAGTTCTAGCCCCCCCCATACTCATTTTTTTGATAGGTCTACAACAGTGATTTATTTTTATTAATAATATGAGTGTGATGACATATTACAATGATAGGCTCACTGGCCTTTTAGCATATAGGCTCTCCAGCCTGAGAATCACACAGGCACTCTGGCCTCAAAATATCTTGGCTCACCAGCCTATATGTACATTTACAATTGGGGTTTGGCCTAGGGGTATTACATTCCCCTTCCCCTTATTTTTGCATTGTCCTCAATGCATTATATACACATGTACAATCCAAAATATTCAAAAATCTTCAAAAAGATGTGGGTATTGTTGATTAAGGTTGGTTGTCATTGATGTCAACCCTTGAAGAAAGTTTGGTAGCACAAAGGTTTGGGCAATGGACCCAAGTTTGTTTGATGTAAAGATGACTCATTATTGTCTTGTCATGGTTGATAATAAGTACAACTAGATGAACTCCAAAGTGGTCCCCTTATGGTGAAATCCCTCACGGGAAGACGCTTTGCGGATTGAGTTATCCTAGAAGTATGGTTAGAGAACCCATGCTTAATTTTAGAATAATGAGATGAAGGTCAGTGAATTTGTCAGTGAAACTATCCTAGATGGATAGTGTTTTTCATGCCATTTCCGATGGTATGTGGAACATCACATAACTCCTCGCGGTTAGAGAGTTATGGCCATATGAAGTTGGAGAACCCTCATGAGTCATATAGAAGCCCCCAAAAAGTCAAAGTGTTTGCAAAAGAAATGATTTAAATAATAAAGTTAATGGAGAAATCCCTAAAATAAGGAAAGGGGGATGCTACATGAAAGTATAAATAAGAGGCAAGGCTCTCTCATTTTATCACACTCAAATATCATTGAATATCTATTTTGTGAAAGGTTATTTGGGAAGGTATTATTGATAGAAAAAAATCCAGCAGAAAAAGTGCAGCAGAAAAATCGCGGCAGAAAAAGTGTGGCAGAAAAAGTGCGGCAGAAAATTCACTGCAGCAACATGGTTGGGGTCTATTTACGAGAGATATGGCACATCTTGTTTGAGGTATGTTTTGTGAGCTAGGTTTTATCTCTTGAGATGGTATTGGATGTTCAATATTGTTGCATATATCAGATTTGTTGAGAGATACAGTTGGTATTTTGTTGTTGGTATTTGGCATATGGGTATTGGTCTTTTGGTTGTGATGTGTTGTTGAATTTTTTGGTTTAGCTTGAGGCTACATAACAGTGAGGTTGTGGCACATGGTTTGATGTAAGTTTTTATGGTATTTGGTTTATGGATAGAGTGATGAATTTTGTATGGTTATATTGGTGTATGTCTTTGGTATATGGTTGAGGTACATGTTGGGTACATGGTTGAGACAAGTAGTTGATGAGTTGGCACATACATGAGGTGTATAGTTGATGATTTGGCACATACATGAGGTGTATAGTTGATGAGTTGTCACATACATGAGGTGTATAGTTGATGATATTGGTACATCTTGATGAGTCAAGGTTGATTCATGGTTGATGCATGGTACATGTTGGTTCAGGTTATTGGTATAGGTTGTTTGGTGCAGGTTGATTGGTATAGGTTGTTACATGTTATTGGTATAGGTTGACAGTGACAGGTTGAAAGTGGCAGTGGTTGATTCAGTGATAGTGACAGGTTATCTACATTTGGCATTTATATTTCAGGGCGGTTGGATGGGGAAAGGAAAGGTGGTTGTAGCCACCTTCCTGTTGTAGTCGAAGAACTCAGAGGGTTGTAGCTTCCTTCTGGTTGTATCTAGAGAATTGGGGAGTTGGAGCTTCCCTCGGGTTGTATCCTGAGAAACTAGGAGGTTTGAGCCTCCTTCCATATGCATCTAGAAAACAAAGGACGTTGGTGCTTCCAATGAATGTAATTCTTCAAGACATATAAGAAAAACCATTATGTGGTTTTCTCCCGCTTTGGGTTTCCACGTAAAAACACTGGTGTACTATGTATGTGTGTGATTTCTCATTTGTTCATTGTTTAGTTACTCTATAACTATTGGATGATAATGTTACATTGATATAAAACTTGTATTTTGGTGAAAAAGGATTATATTGCTCTATTACTGATTCACCCGCCCTCTCAGTAATCCAACAATTGGTATCAGAGTGAGGTTCCTACAAAAATCAGTTTAACCACTGAAAGGTAGATCATGGAGAGAAACAAATTGTATGAAAATGGAATAACACAGTTTGATGGACAGAAATATGCATTTTGGAGCACAAGGATGAAGACATATATACAGGCACAAGGATTTGAAATTTGGCAATCAATTGTAGATGGATACATAGTACCAACAGTTCCGCCAACAAATGACAAAGTAGTGAAACTTGGTCAGAATAATTCCAAAGCCACAAATGCACTTCTGAATGGTCTTAGTGAAATGGTATTTACTAAAGTTGCACATTGTAAATCTGCTAAAGAGATTTGGGAAAAACTTTGAAATATTTGTGAAGGAGATTCAAAAGTCAAAGAAGCAAAGCTTCAAACTTACAGAGGTCAGTTCGAACAACTTAAGATGAAGAAAGATGAGAATATTGCAGCTTACTTTTTATGAGTTGATGAAACATTAAATGCAATCATAGAATTGGGAGAAGAAATCGAAGAATCTATAATCATTCAAAAGGTACTAAGATCTCTTCCTATGAGATTTGACCCTAAGATATCAACATTAGAAGAAAGAGAAAATCTAAACTCAATAAGCATGGATGAACTACATATAATATTCACTACATATGAAATGAGAACAGAACAGGAAAATCCAGATGTAAAAGAAATAGCCTTCAAAGCATCCAAAAGATCAAAGCAAAAGGAAAAGCAACTTGAAAAAGAACATAGCAACGATAGTGACATCTCTAAAGATGGTGAAGAAGTGGTCAACTTTGTCAGAAGACTGAACAAGGGAACCAACGGTAGGTATAGAGGTAAGCTTCCTTTAATTTGTTTTAATTGTGATGGTATTGGTCATTTTGCTAACAAATGTCCTCATAAGAAAAAGAGAAATGATGAAGGTGACTCAAAAAGAAAACAAACATATAAAGGCAAAAGAACCACAAAGAAAGTTTTCAAGAAAAACCTATGCACCAAAGAAGACATCTCATCATCAAATGAAGATGAAGTCAGTGACAGTGAGACATAAAGAGTTCTATTCATGGCAATAGAAGACTCTAATAAAGAAAACTCTGAAGTAAAATATGAAGAATCCGAAGAAGAAATTGAAGAGGCAGAAGTTGACTACCGAGAGGAATTGATGAGTGCCATAGAAGTTACCAGAAGAGAAAAGAGGAAAAACAAGAAGCTACAAGCGGAACTAGACATTAAAGAAGACACTCAAGAATTAGAACAAATGATCACAAATTTGAAGGTTCAAATTGAAGAAGCACTCAAAGAATAGCTAGAAGGAAGAGACCGGATCATTGAAAATTTGGAAGCAGAGATTGTCACATTAAGAAAGGATCTTTAAAAGAAAAATATGCAGAACAACTCAAAAGTTTTGAATGACATTATCAGTGGTCAAAGGCCTAAACATGACAAGTCCGAACTTGGATACAATTAGAGAGAAAAGGGATCAAGCTCCAAAACAACAGAACAAGAAACATATCCAAAAAACTATGCAGAAACAATCAAAGGGAATAAGAAAGTCTACAGAGAAAATTACAGAGACACTCCTCCACTGAGAAGATTCAGATTTCAGAATCAATGACCGACAAAAACATATAAGTCTCAGGAAGAAGAAGGATTCATAAGAGCACCTCCTTTCAGAAGATATTCAACTCCCAAGTATCAAACTATCTTTTTTGGTTTATGTTATGCATGTAATAATTTTGGACATAAAGTTGTGAATTGCAGAGCTCACAACAAGAACATAAACAACTTTGAAATTCATACACAAAAGGGTTATCCAAGAAGGTCTAGTGAAACACAAAGAAGTTACAACATGTTTGAATCATTGAACACTGAAGTGGAATGCTACAAGTGTAACAACTTTGGATGCATGACCAAAGATTGTAGAATGACAATCCCTCCTAGAGAACCACAACTGAACAACAACAATCACAGACAGGAACCTCAGAAAATGACATGGATAAGAAAGCAGAATCAGTACAACAATGAAGAATGCACACTCACTCTACAAGCTAAGTAGAAGAAACGTGGTTGGTATGTTGACAGTGGATGTTCAAAACACATGAAAGGTGATAGAGACAAGTTTCTTACATTAAGAAAGGAAAGAGATGGATCAGTCTCCTTCGGAAATGATGATTCAACGAAAATCATTCGAAAAGGCACGGTCAGAATTGGGAACAAGAATATAGAGGCAGAAAATGTTCTACTAGTAGAAGACATGAAACATAATTTTCTAAGTGTGAGTCAAATGTGTGACCAAGGTCATAAAGTTACTTTTTATTCACAAAAGTGCGAGACAAGAAAAAAATATTCAGGAAAATTTATTGCTACAACTGCGAAAACTTCAAGAAACATATATGTGTTAAGTGAAATTGGAAATGAAAAGTGTTGTCTAGGAAAGGAATATGAAAGTTGGCTATGGAATAGAAGAATGGGTCAAATACATTTTGATAACCTTGTCAAAGTCAGCAAAAGAGAAGTAGTCAAAGAAATGCCCCAGATCACGAAACCAATCAACACTTTATGCAAGCATTGTCAACAAGGAAAGAAAACAAAGACCAGGTTCAAATCAAAGGAATATTCAATGACAAGACCACTGGAAATTGTGCATACTGATCTAGTTGGACCAACTACAACAAAGGGTTTAAAAGGTGAGAAATACTTTATATTATTAGTTGATGATTATACAAGAATGACTGCAGTTTGATTTCTTAAGAATAAGTCAGAAGTTTTTGAAAACTTCAAGGGCTATAAGGAAATGGTTGAAAATGAAATGGATTCAAAAATCAAATGCTTGAGATCCGATAATGGAGGTGAGTTCACTTCAAAGGAATTTGTGGACTATTGCAGCAGTCATGGAATACAAAGGCAATTCTTCGTTGCTAGGACACCTCAACAGAATGGAGTTGTTGAAAGAAAGAACGTGACAGTATAGAAAATGGCTCGAACAATGCTAATGGATTCCAAATTGACAGACATTTTTTGGATACAGATAGTGCATATAATAGTTCACATTCAAAATAGAGTAATGCTCAAAAACAACACTGACAAAACTCCCTACGAGCTATGGAAAGGAAGACCAACAAATGTAAATCACTTCAAAGTTTTTGGAAGCAAATGCTACGTCAAAAAAGAATATGGAAGAATGGAAAATTTTGACTCTCGTGTGGAAAAAGAAGTACTTATTGGTTACTCAAGTACAAGGAAAGCATACAAGTGTTACAACCTGAGATTGAACAAAGTTGTGGAAAGAATCAACGTAACAATTGATGAAACAGGTAGACAAGAATTAAAGGAAGAAGAAAATAAATGAATGGAATAGCATTACGAAGAAGAAACAGAAGATGAAAAAGAAGGGGAAAATGAAGAGGATCTCACAGAAGAAGAAGAGAAAGTTCAACAATTGCCTCCAAAGACACCTAGAAGACAAGTACAGAAGAATCATCCTTCAAATCAGATTATCGGAAACAAAGATGCAGGAGTTGAGACTAGAAGAAGAATGTGTTCACCAAAACAAACGCACCTAGCACTCACATCTACAATTGAACCAACCTTTTTTGAAGAGGCCAGCAAGGATGAATTTTGGAATAAGGCTATGGATGAAGAATTGGATAAAATAGAGAAAAATGACACTTGGGAATTGATTCCAAGACCAAAGGATAAGAATGCGATCGGCACAAAGTGGGTATATAGGAATGAATAGAATGAAGATGGACACACTACAAGGAACAAAGCTAGATTGGTATGTAAAGAATATGCAATGGTTGAAGGAATCGAATTTGAAGATACATTTTCCCTAGTTGCCAGAATGGAAGCAATCTGATTTTTTTTAGCTTATGCATGCTCCAAAAATATTAAAGTGTATCAGATGGATGTAAAATCAGCTTTTTTGAATGGGGAACTTGAAGATGAAGTCTACATTGAAAAACCAGGAGGATTTCAGTTGTCAGAGAAAGCAAATTATGTGTGTAAATTAAAGAATGCATTGTATGGTCTAAAACAGGCTCCTAGAGCATGGTACTCTAGACTGGATAAATATTTACAGCGGGCAGGGTTCAAAAAAGGAAGTGCAGACAACAACCTCTACATCAAGGTAACTCAAGATAGTATTTTATTAATTGAAGTTTATGTTGATGATATTATTTTTGGAATTATTGATGATAGGTTAAGCCATAAATTTGCAAAGGACATGCAGAATGAATTTGAAATGTCATTACTTGGAGAACTATCCTTCTTTCTAGGTATTCAGATACATCAAAGCCACCAAGGAAATTTTATTTTTCAAACCAAGTATATTAGAGAAATGCTAAAGAGGTTCGGAATGAAAGATTGAAAACCAGTTATCACTCCCATGCAAACTAGTTGCAAGTTGAGAAAATATAATTATTTAAAGTCTATAGATCAGAGAAAATGCAGGTCAATGATTGGTAGCCTACTATATGTGACAACATCCAGACTAGATGTAATGCATGCAGTTGGACAGGTGGCATGATTTTAAGAAGCACCAAAGGAATCACATGTATTAGCAGTGAAGAAGATTTTCAGATATCTCAAAGGAATAGAAGAGTTTGGATTATGATATCCAAAAGGAAAGGATCTATCACTTATTGCCTACAGAGATGCAGATTAGGCAAGTTGCATTGATGACCGATGAAGCACCAATGGAGTAGTGTTCTACTTGGGTGAGTGTTTAGTATCATGGATAAGCAAGAAACAATCATCAATATCTTTATCTACAGTCGATGCAGAGTATATTGCAGCAGAAACATGTTGTACAAAGGTTCTTTGGATGAAACAAACTATCACAGATATGCAGGTTGAGTATGATGAGCCCATTCCAATCTATTGTGATAATACAAGCGCCATCAGTATCTCAAAGAACCCGATGATGCACTCAAAGACGAAGCACATTCCAATCAAGTATCACTTTCTATGGGAACAAGTTGCAGAAAAGAACATCAGAGTTGAGTATGTGGGCAAAAAAGAACAAGTGGCGGATATCTTTACAAAACCACTTCCACGGGAAGCCTTTGAGTATCTTCACCAGAGACTCGGAGTTATTTTTACTCCAAAATGAATGATTTTGAATGCTTATCTTATATGTCGTATATGTACACGAGGAAGCACCATAAAGAGGACAGTTCAGTTAGGGGGGCAGTTCCGGATGGAAAGATATCTTTGCCATTGATGAAAAATGGGGAGAGATTTATCAGATGCAGAGGACAAAAGCACGATTCCAAGGGGAGCAATGGTCACAGAAATGCAGAGGATAGAGGCATAGTTCTAGGGGGAGCATGAGTGATATGCATGACATGATTTCAGCATTGCATCATATTGTTTCCATCAATTCCAAAGGGGGAGATTGTTTATTAAGGTTGGTTGTCATTGATGTCAACCCTTGAAGAAAGTCTAGTAGCACAAAGGTTTGGGTAATGGACCCAAGTTTGTTTGATGTAAAGATGACTCATTATTTCCTTGTCATGGTTGATAATAAGTACAAATGGATGAACTCCAAAGTGGTCCCCTTATGGTGAAATCCCTCACGGGAAGACGCTTTGCGGATTGAGTTATCCTAGAAGTATGGTTAGAGAACCCGTGATTAATTGTGGAATAATGAGATGAAGGTCAATGAATTTGTCAATGAAACTATCCTATATGGATAGTGCTTTTCATGCCATTTTCAATGGTATGTGGAACATCACATAACTCCTCACGGTTAGAGAGTTATGGCCATATGAAGTTGGAGAACCCTCATGAGTCATATAGAAGCCCCCAAAAAGTCAAATTGTTTGCAAAAGAAATTATTTAAATAATAAATTTAATGGAGAACTCCCTAAAATAAGGAAAGTGAGATGCTACATGAAAGTATAAATAAGAGGCAAGACTCTCTCATTTAATCACACTTGAATATCATTGAATATCTATTTTGTGAAAGGTTATTTGGGAAGGTATTATTGATAAAGAAAATTGCAGTAGAAAAAGTGCGGCAGAAAATTCATGGCAGAAACATGGTTGGGGTCTATTTATGAGAGATATGGCACATCTTGTTTGAGGCATGTTTTGTGATCTAGGTTTTAGCTCTTGAGATGGTATTGGATGTTCAGCATTGCTGCATATATCAGATTTGTTGAGGGATACAGTTGGTATTTTGTTGTTGGTATTTCACATATGGGTATTGGTCTTTTATTTGTGATGTGTTGCTAAAGTTGTTGGTTTAGCTTAAGGCTACATAACAGTGAGGCTGTGGCACATGGTTTGATGTAAGGTTTTATGGTATTTGGTTTATGGATAGAGTGATGATTTTTTTATGGTTATATTGGTGTATGTCTTTGGTATGTGGTTGAGGTACATGTTGGGTACATGCTTGAGACAAGTAGTCGATGAGTTGGCACATACATGAGGTGTATAGTTGATGATTTGGCACATGCATGAGGTGTCTAGTTGATGAGTTGTCACATACATGAGGTGTATAGTTGATGATGTTGGTACATATTGATGAGTCGAGGTTGATGCATGGTACATGTTGGTTCAGGTTATTGGTACAAGTTGTTTGGTGCAGGTTGATTGGTACAAGTTGTTTGGTGCAGGTTTATTGGTACATGTTGTTACAGGTTATTGGTACAGGTTGACAGTGACAGGTTGAAAGAGGCAGTGGTTGATTCAGTGACAGTGACAAGTTGTCTACATTTGTCATTTATATTTCAGCGTGGTTGGACGGGGCAAGGACAGGTGGTTGTAGGCACCTTCCTATTGTAGCCAGAGAACTTAGGGGGTTGTAGCTTCCTTCTGGTTGTAGCCAAGGAATTGGGGAGTTGGAGATTCCCACGGGTTGTAGCCTGAGAAACTAGGGGGTTGGAGCCTCCTTAGAGTTGCATCTGGAAAACAAAGGAAGTTGGTGCTTCCAATGAATGTAATTCTTCAAGACATATTAGAAAAACCATTATGTGGTTTTATCCCGCTTTGGGATTCCACGTAAAAACATTGGTGTACTGTGTATGTGTGTGATTGCTCATTTGTTCATTTTTTATTTACTCTGTAACTTGTTAGTGACCTATAACGATAGGGGATCTAATGATTCAGAATTTATTTGTGGTTTTCACGATGAAATTCTCGGTTTATTGGCCTATTATCTCCTCAAATAAATTAGTCAATTTCATTTGATTAGGTGTTAGGTTGTTATTAGAAAGAACATTTCTAAATTTTTAAGGCTCATTTTAAAGAACTCTGAGCTTGTAATAAACTTTGGAAAACATTTGATTGAGTTTTTATTTCAAACAACTCAAAATACAGGTTTCGGTGGCTAAGTGCCTTTTCAAAAGGGCTTCTAAGCCACTGAAAGCCCTATCTTTCGACGGCTCAAAACGAAACTCGGGGCTCTCCTAGCCACCGAAATCGTAGGGAGATTTGAAATGGTCAGCTCGTCTTAGTGAAATGTTACGATTGTAGTTAGTCGTCGAAAATACAAAGGAGTTGTCAAGTATGACTTGGTAAGAGGTGTTTTACAAGTTATTATAATTATTATTTGATCTATCTAACCCTAAACCCTCTGGATCTTACACTTGTCCTAGGAATTAGGATCTGATCTCGGCGTATCCTGACTTGATCATTTCAACTTCTGTTTCATAAAATCATGTGGTATTTGTACTTCCTATCCTTCAAGGTTTATCGAATGATCATTATAATTTCAAATCCTAACTACTCGCTCACATCCCTCAAAATCAAGGCTCGCCTTAATTGCATTTCCCCATTTCTCGCCTCTGTCATAACTGAGAACAAACTTCCTTGATTCTGCGTTGTGTCTATCTCCTCCCAAGTCTGGATTTTTCAAATTTGCAGGTACCGGAACTTCCTAGAAAATGAAGAGAGGCGGACCAGCGTTGAGGAAGGAGCTTGATGATATTGGTTACCTGGAATCACACCCAGAGGTGTGTCATCTCTTCAAAGACGTAGGTTGTTACGAATTTTGTAAAAAAGTGCATAGCTCTCATCAGCAGGTGCCAGAAGCTTTTTCTCTCACATTTGATGGAAAAAAGGCAGTCATTGGCAAAGATGAGTTCCTGGTGGATGAAACTCTCATAGCATAGGTGACAGAGCTGCCAAAGACTGGAGAAAATTGGTTCAAGACCACTGTTACAAAGGAGGTTGAATTTAGGTCTTATTTGAAACTAGAGCACAAGTGTTTGATATGGAAGAAATACATTCCTTTGTATTTTATGGAGAAGAAATGGCAGCACATGCTGAAGTCAATTCTTGTTTACATAACCTGTGAGGGTAGATATAATAGGGTAATGATTTATCATTTCAAATTGATGAATCACTTTATTGGCAGGAGCCCCTTGAACCTGCCTTATTACCTCCACATAAGCTTAACTAAGATGGCTCATCAGGTCAAGGATAATCCAAGCAAGGTTGCAGGTAGATTATCCCATCATGGTTTGATTAAGCTCTTGATTTGTGAGTTATTGCAGAGAAGGAACAAGGATTGGGGCCACTTCTTATTTTGGAATGAGTTTTAGACTGATTTACAGCCAGAGGATAAAAAGGGGTCTTCTTCAAGGAAGTCCTCCACTCCCAGAAGTGGAAAGAGAAAGAGGAGATCCATCTCTCCAGTCGCAGTTGACCAGTCCTTTACATCTTCTAAGCCTAAAAAAGCTAAGAAGAAATTGGATTATAGCAAGGATGTAGGGAAGGTAGAAGATCCTCAATCTCCCCTATAAAGACTCTGAAGATGAAGATGACCAGGTTGTAGAAGAGCAAGAAGTAGCCCTAGCAGAAGATTTAGTTACAACAGGGTATGAAGATTTTCCCTCACCTACACCAAAGGAGGATCAAGGCCAACCAATTGCAAAGGCCTCAACTATCAATTCAAAGCAATCCATATCTCAGAAGATTAAGAAACTTAAAGATAAAATAGCTCAATAGGAAGTATTAGAGAAGGTGATAAAGACCCAATACGAGACTCTATCAAAGAATTTCATAGAAACCAATGCAGCCTTGGAAAGATTGGCACTTGAAAGTGTTAAAGAAAAGAAAAAGAAGAAGAAGATCGTAAAGGACTATAACAATCTATGGAGAGTAGCTATGCATTTGAAGAAAAAGGTCAGGTTATTGAGGTTGCAAACCATGCCTTCAAGACCTCAACCTCAAGCACCTGTTGATCTTGAAACCCTAGCAAATGCAGCCATCCATTTGAATGATCCAGAGATAGTTGACAATCCTACAACCATTCCAGAACCTGCTCAAGATGCAGAGGCTTCAGAAGATCATCCCTAAGGTGTTTAAAATCTAAGACAAAAGGTATTTCTCAATTTTGTTAATTTTCACTAAGACATAACTTTCGGTGGCTTAGGCGAACATTTCAACTGTTCATTAGCCACCGAAAGCGGAGTTTTTGGTGGCTAGCAGGCTCGAATTTTTGCCTCTCATATCCACCGAAAGAACAGACAGGGCAGAGAGACACTATTTTTGCATAGATCCAAGTTTTTCTCATCCAGACACCTCAAGGATGGTTTGTAATGATGGATAATAAATAAGGGCATTAGTTTTAGGTTTCTGTTCCAGTTTTCAAGGTGCCTAGCAAGGTGGAAAGGTTAAATTAGTTACCTATTTTTGGGAAAAAACTATTTTTGTGCCAAAGTGGCAATTTCGACTTATCCCACATCTTATGAAGATCCATTAGCCTTTGAAGGCTTACTACACCTGTCAAATACTTTGAAGGATATGAAGACCATCAAAGGAAAGGGGTTGACCTATTTTATAGTATCCTTTCCTGTTTTCTTGTGTCAACTGGTGATTTTCTATTTTGAGTAAATTTGATCCCGTATTTTAGGATCTGGATATCTGATGTAAGGGATATAAAGCCACAAACTTTTAAGGAACCAGGGGTTGGACTTGGGATGATAAAAATATAAAAATTCTCATAGGTTGAAAATGACTTTATGAAGGAATACAAAGGCACTATATTTCCAGATTCTTGTGTTGTGTTTAAGTGGTGAAGTTTTTCTCTGATGTAACTCATTATTTTCTTATTTCACATGCTTTCTTTCTGTATTGTCTATGAGAAGATAAGGTGCAGGATTTTTTATTGACACCCTATGCTAGCTCGAAATAATATCTATGTTTTCTTCCAAGTTTGAAATGCAGAATTCAGATATTCTCTGCTCTACATTTGAAATAAATTTCAATTTATTCTTCTTTTCCATTTTATAAGCTCAAAGGATCCACTGGCATGATTATCCTTCCTGGTCATATTTTGTCTTAGTTATTCATTCATTTTATAACCCTAATGTGCACCAGACATACTTACCTGGCATCAGGCCATCTCAGATTCCTTCTTTGCCAAAACACTATTGAACAACTCTTCTTAAAAAACCCTTTTATAAAGGCCCACGTGCCCTGCTCCATTATTGCATGTGTGTACACACTAGTTGCCCCAATACAGCCCGTGTGTACCTACAAAAGCATGGAAAAAGGAAAGTTGTTGACGTAACACACATCTTTGGGCAAGTTAACTAAACCTTTCGGACATGCATGGCCGGTCATTCGACCAAATACCTAGCTCCTTCTAGCCTATAAAAGAAGGGGTAGGGGTCCCATTTGAAAGGAGGAAAATCATAGTAAAGAGACTATACCCAATTGAGCATTCCCCTTGTCCCAACCTTTAGCCATCCTTGTGCAAAGAGAAGTATGGAGCAAAGTAGTTGGAGGACAGTTGAAGAGGAGGCCAGGACCAGGTTCGTGGAGCAGTGGTCGACTTCATCATTGTAAGTTGCTTTAGTTAAGTTAATAATAAAGAAATACTTTTCCCGTCCCACCATATGAGGTTTTCATTGTTTATTGCGTATATGTTGATTAAATATCTAACCCATTAATCTATAGATCAAATGCATGTGGAGTTCTTTGTTTGTCTTTTGTGAATGCAGGTCAGCCTTGGGAGGAGAGTTGCAGTCAAAGAGCGACCAAACGTGAAGAGGGATCGATATCAAACGTCGGAAATAAGGTATGTTCACTTGATCTTCTTAACTATGTATTTGATTAATAATAATGGGGATTAGGTCTGAGGTGATGATAAAAAGTAGGAATCTTTAGGTCTTTTTTGCATGCATGATAAAACCCTAAGTGCTAGTCCGTAGAGGGATTTCCCACTCACAACAGAATTGGCGACCATATTGGGGAACTCTAGGGTTTCTGGGAATATTTTTTCTTGGGTATTTTTAAAAACTGGTTTCATCTCTTGTTTTTAAAGTTTCTGCAAAAGTCTGAGCTAAGAGAGATTCTAGTCTTCCATACCAGTTATCTCTGTTTCTTTGCTTGACTGCATTTTTTTTATGGGACCCACAGAGGTACACGTGGCCTATATAAGGTATGCACACATGTACCCACGCCCTACCTTCATGTTGGACACACCTACCACACTTAGAGGGGGGGTGAATGAGTGTGGGGCTCTTTTTCCCAAAACTTCCCTCTTGCACAAAACCTCATCAATTAGCATTCAACATTTATTCATTAACCATTGTTGTCATTTATAACCAGTTAGATGTGAAAACATATCAACAACATATATCAACAATATATCATCAACAAGTCATCACCACAATGAACACAAAGAACACAAGATGTATGTACAATTTTCTTTTTATTACGGACTACAATCCTTGGGGTTTATCAGCAACAACTAAATAGAGTACAACTCTGTAAGAGCACCTGCTCTGTAATGCAAGACTCATCTTACACCCTCGGCACCAACTGAGATGAGGCAAAAATCCTCAATAGATATCAATCTGTCAATAGGTACGCAACCTGTCAGTAGTGCAGCCCGCGTGTGCATGATCTCTGGCTCACTACAGCCCGCGTGTGCATGCGGCCAGTGTATAATTCAATAAGTGTATGCTTCTGAGCAACTAGGGTTTTGCTTTTCTTCACATGCTCAGATCCTCTGCAACCTGAATTCACTTTCTCTTCTGTCTTCCACTGTCCAAACTGACCCACAGTCAGTCACAACACATCTAAGCTCTCCAATATCTTGCTCGTGCTCCACAACAAATCAATATGAATGCTATCTCAATCATGTATAAATAACTAGTATACCATAGAAATCATGTCACTACTGAATCACGAGAGTGTTGCTCACTCCATCAACCAAATCAACCAAACTGAGCCACATCATAGAAGCCATACCAAGAATTCCCTAAGCATTCACAACACATCAAACAATAGTATCCATCAAGACAATAATGTAACCATACCAGTGTCTCAATGATAGATCTGAGGCCATAGAATGCAGATCTGGAACCTGCCTCA
>ML776549.1:2480791-2507195 GCA_009831015.1 Picea engelmannii
ATAGAAGCCATACCAAGAATTCCCTAAGCATTCACAACACATCAAACAATAGTATCCATCAAGACAATAATGTAACCATACCAGTGTCTCAATGATAGATCTGAGGCCATAGAATGCAGATCTGGAACCTGCCTCATCATCCAAGATCTTGGCACCAGCTCAAACACAAATCTCCATGATTTTATCCACTCCACACTCCCTATACACAATCAGCCCACATGTACACTCACCCTATACACAGCCAGCCTGCGTGTACATGTACCCTATACACAGACAGCCCGTGTGGACATCAGAAAATAGGGTTTTCTGTGAATCTGAGACTTTTGTTGTCAATATCTCCAACATTGTCGAAACTTTTGATGCATCCATGAGATCCTCCTCTCGATATCTTCCTTAGAATAGATCTTCAATCATTCTCAAGAGATCCACACCAATAGAATGCTCTTATAAGAAGCTCTCCATCAATACTTCACAAGATTTTCACAAGAAGCTCTCTATTGATCCATAAAAGGATTCTCACTAAATGTACTTTTTACTTTCTTCTTATTTATACTTTCATCTTCTAGGTCACTTAACCCATTTTTAGGTTACTTAACCCATTTCTAGGTCACTTAACCTATTTTCCTTATTTTAGGGTTAATCACTTTCCATGAATAGAAAGTTCTCCAATACTTTATCATTTAAATATTCCTTCTTGGTTTTGTCACTTCATTTTATCATTTAAATAATCTTTCTTGATTTTGTCACTTTACTTTATCATTTAAATAATGATTTCTTCTTTTCAATCACTTTGACTTCTTTGACCTTTTGGGGCTTCAAGCCATCATATGGGGGTCCTTCAACTTCGTAGAGCCATAACTCTCAAACCGTGAGGAGTTATGTGACATTCCACATACCACCGGAAATGGCATGTCAAGCACTATCCATCTAGGATAGTTTCACCAACAACTTCATTGATCTTCATCTCATTAATCCACATGCAAGCATGGGTCCTCCAACCGTTCTTCTAGGATAACTCAATCCTTAAAGCGTCTTCCCATGAGGGCTTTCACCATAAGGGGACCACTTTGGAGTTCATCCATTTGTGCACCTTATCAACCATTATAAGACAATAATGATTCATCTTTGCATCAATTCACTACTACATCATATATATCAACTATGCATCATGTATCAATGACAACTCTTTGATCCATCTTCATCAATGCATCATATCAATGATCCATCTTTATCAATTGGTTTCCACTTGGACATCTATCATTCTCATCAAGGAAATCATATCAATTGGTCATCAATCATCAATCAATCAATTACTTGACATCAATCAATGACATTAATCAAACCAAACCATTTACATCAATGACATATGATCCAACAATCTCCCAAATAATCAAACCATTGGCATCAATGACAGCATGATCCAACACTTCACACAGCCTGCGTGTACACGCTAGCTGAGGAAGTGTCAGTCACGTGTATGATTTCAAAAAAAAAAAATTAGGGAGGCAGTCATCCTCTCCCCTGTCAGAAGTAATCCTTCTCTGGGGTTTTCTGGAACTCATTCAAGTCTTTGTTGTTTGCAGTTTATAGCTTAGGTTCCACCTCAGATTGATTTGTTCTATGAAATTTTCTTGGAATTGTTTTCTTTTTCTGTCAAAGTGAGTTTCTGAGTCTTCAAGAGATTCTGGTCCTCAGTGCTAGTAGTCTCTGCCAGTGCCTGATTGTTTCTCTTTTCATTTTTGAGAGTTTTAGAAGTACACGTGGCCTGCATAAGGTCTATACGCGTGTACATGCGCCCTGATGTTACACAGCTCGTGTGCACACGCTGGTTGTTGAACTGTCAGCATCGTGCCTATTGAGAAAAATTGTGTTTAAGGAGAGGCAGTCACCCTTTTCTTTGTCAAGAGTTTATCCCTCTCATGTTTTTTGGTCTCTGTCATAGCAGTCAATAGCTTAGGCTTGATCACAACAATAGCTTCCTTTTTCATTAAGAAGTTTCCTCAGATTTTTCCTTTCATAGGGTTTTTAGACAAGTGTGAGAGTCCTTTTTAATCTGCTTGTGTGTTATTTTTAGAGTGACTCTTTTCGATCTGTGCTTAGGCCAGAGTTTTTCGTGGTCTTGTTGATATTTTTCCTTTTGCTTTGTGAGCATTCAAATAAAAAAAAATCTTTTATTTCTTTGTTTGGTTAAATAGTTGTTGGTTTGCATTAGTAACTAGGAAAAGTCTTTGCTTTCATAAGTTCTTGACAGTTTACTTAGATGATAAGTAGCTCATAGTCGAGTGAAATCCTATTTTGAGTTCGTTGTTCAAAGATCTTAAAAAAATTATTTTTGAAAAGTTGGTTAAAGAATTTAAAAGAGCAAATCTGAAGTTGTCAAGAAGTGTTTTGTTTCCAGCTTTCTATTTATCTTTTCTTTCATCTTTAAAACATCACTAGTTTCACTTTCATAACCTTTGACTTAAGACAACCCATAAAAATTAACGCTAAATATAAAATTAATTAGACTTTTTATGTTTGTAGGGTCAACCAACTAGTTTAGGGTTAGGGCCTTGAATTAGGTTGGAGAGGAAATTATTTGAGGCCATTAAATCAAACATTGGAGTTTGAGCTATGGAGTGTTAAAAGTCTAGTATCGTGAAATTTATCCGGGACCCCCCTCTAACACAGGGGCTAAACACGAGGTCGCGTATGGAAAGGTAGCGAAGATAACCCCTCCAAAGCCGGACCAATCGTAGTGGAGAACACATATAGAGGGCTTGTCTTGGGATTCTATCGATTGCATTTGCCACGGAGCTTCGTGGGTCTCAAATCCATTCAAGGTCCTCAGTTGTCTTCTGAACCACTTGCTTTCGATACCCTTAACAGGTTTCAGGCTCGATACCCTGCTCATTTTGGTCTACCCGACTGTCAATTGTACCCGCCTGGTGACTGTTTGCGTGCTGGAAACTTAGTTGCCTATCTTTTTTAGAGACATACACAGGTGACTGCGGGGGTATACCATGGTACCTAGGACAGACATCGAGCTACGCTTTGCAGAGTATACCCAGAGGGTGCTTCCATGTTCAAGTTGCACTTGCACCGGTAAGTTGCTCTAGTGTTGGTTGTTGTAACTGTTCTTCCAACTAGTTTAGTGTTTGCTTGTTTTATCTTGTAGGAACTTTTCTAGTGTGTGTTGTTTTTGAATGAATAGAAATCCCTAGTGTGTCTTTGATATTCTCACACAGTGGAGTATCACGAGCTCCGATGGTCACGAAGGCTTCTTGGCCTGCCACGGGTTACACTGGAGCCACCCCTTCCACCACTAAGGTGAAATCTAGACCAACAAGGGTCTTTTGAAGCGACCGGGTCACCGAAAATCACACCTGACCAACCTCTATTAAAAGAAGTTTCAGCACCTTTAAAGTGGACGGTAATGGAGGCAAATCTTGTCTCTTCTTCTGGGAATCCTGATATTTCCGCCACAGTTGTCATCACAGGGGGTGTTCCACCTCCTACCCCACCGTCGTCAGTCCAATCCACCACAGTCTCGACTGCCTCTACCTCATGCAGTGGTCCAATCCCGTCTTTGGCAACGGCCACTGCTCCTTTCACGCAGAGTACAACATGCCCTCTATTCTCATATGAGATGCCTATCACAGGTACCAGCCCTGTACTATCTTACTCCACTTTACAGACTTTAGGTCTGGGGGCAGGGAGCTCTAACGCTCCTCTACAAGGACCCATGGGGAGCACTTCAGTTCCTTTTAATGCTTTCCCTTATGGGGGAGGTCATATACCTCCTTCGTCCCCTTCACTCGGTGGTACCCACCAACAATCCGTCGAGCCAAACACACACCATAGTTCACTTGGAGTAGGGATTCAAGGACCACCTTCTCATAATATGTCAGTAGGGTCGACACTATTTTCTTTGTTCGGTGCATTTGGTAACAACGCTTTCTCTTCAATTGCTTTATCAACCGAGGGCAACCCCGATTATGGCCAACCTAACCCTATGCAGAGTACTATTCTTGCACAGGAGGCAAACCCAAGAACTTCTTCCGCATTAGGACCTTGGAACTCTTGGCAAGGATCAGTTCCCTCGTCAGGAATGTCGATCTGGGGAAATTCTTTTCACAACCAATGGAACCCCAGACAAGGTACTATGCCTATTCCCATGGGATCAGCATGGGGAAACCCTTCCCAAAGTCCTCCGAATGTAATGTGCGCCCAACCATCTACGTCCTATTTCAGAAATCAGTCGATGATGTCTCCTCACACGTAAAATACGTACGCTGGTTATGGCCATGGTTTTTACTAGAACCCTGGCCAACAACCTAACTTTTCCTGGAAACCTGGTGCCAATCAAACTCCAGGCCCCTTTTTCAATGGTTATCAGCAACACCAACCAAAGCTACCCTTCTTGGAAACCTTACATTTTCCAGACTTGAGAAGATTGTTGAATGACCCCATCTGTCACAATCCATGTTGGCCCCCTATGCCGATGAAATTGCCTTTGGACATACCAAAGTTCGAGGCCAAGATTAACGACGATCCAGGGGATCATGTGACCACCTTCCATCTTTGGTGCTCGTCTAATTCATTGAAATACAACTCCGTACAATTGCGATTGTTTCAACGCACTCTCATTGGGAGTGTTGTGAATTGGTACATCGAGCTTGACCACTCGAGATATTCTTCCTTCGGTGAATTGGCAATGGCATTCCTAAACCATTTCCAATTACCTTTGAGATACAACACTGGCACAGAATTGTTGGCCAATTTCGAACAGACTAAATCAGACCATATCTTTGATCACATCTGAGGATGGAGACGTCAGAAGAGTTTGATTAAGGTCCCAGTCCCACCAGCATTCCTGCTTGAGTGGTTCCTTAATTCTTTGGTCCCCCAGCTATCCAAAGACGTCGCAACGTCGCACATGTTTTCCAAAGAACATGCCATCATGAGAGCTCAACAGCTTGAGCTCATTTATTCTCAGTCTGGTCTACTGTATGAGATTTTGTCAGATGCACCATGATCCATATTTGATAAAACTAGATAGAGATCTGGACCACATGCCGATGGTATTGTAGGTTCAGCACAAACCAATCCCGCCGAACAACTAACAAAACAATTGCATCAATTGTCTATACAACACACAGCAACCAGCCAAACTATTGTTTCGGTTTCTCCCCCTACCCAAACGTTGGATGTACACAGTGTGCAATCGACAAATCCGAAGGCCACCCAGCAGCCTGATGGAAAGAAAAAACAACGTAAGAAGGGTAAGGGGGATAAGAAACCCACTAATAATGATAGCGGGGGAAACACTGAAAAACAGAAGGCAAAGTATCTATGTAACCTGTGCACAGAGGACCACCCGAACCACCAGTGCCCTCGGCTTGCAGAGGCCCAAAAGTTTGTGTCATAGCAACAACCTGCTATGTTAACTAATCCTTTCCAACATGGGCAAAACCTAACCCAATCCTCTACAAGCGCGGAAGGGGGCAGTCAAGGACCCTCTCCGTCTTCGTCTTCAAACAATCCTATATCTGCGAATGTGTATATGATGAAAGGTGATGCTTTTATATTGACTAGATCACATGACTACAGTAAGCCAAGCACCTCTAAGAAAGGAAAAGAAGCTGAAATTCCATCTCTTCCTCTCCATATCGAGAAGACTTTGGGCAAAACAATGACACGCATCCCAAAAGGTGTGTTCAAGAAAGCTTATCATAACCCAAATGCAAGGGCCGCCCAGAACTATTCTGTGGTGGAGGATTTATCTCAAACCCCTTATGCGATGTCCGCTTTGGAGGTCCTCCAGAGCTGCCCTTCCCAGAGGAAAGATTTGTTAGTCACTTTAGGATCTGTCAAGACTTGTAATCTGGGTAAAATCATGCTGGATACAACAGATTTAAAACCTTGTCTCCCTTACCATGTAGCATTTCAGATAGTAGTGGCTTACCCCACAAAAACTTTTACTGAGAACATTTTCTGCATGGTGGTTGATGAGGGCGCCTCGACATGCATCATGTCATTGGCATGTTGGAAGGCCATTGGCCAGCCCGTTTTGTCTCTGTCACCTACTCTTCTTACCGCTTTCAACAATCATTCGTTCCAACCACATGGCATCATCCTCTCTTTCCTCGTGCAGTTAGGAGGGAAGACCGTGTGCGTCGAGGTAGAAGTAGTCGATGCATCCCTTGACTACAATATCTTGTTAGGTAGGAGTTGGACCTATTCCATGCAAGCAATGGTTGCTACAGTTTTTTGGGTCTTATTATTTCCACACGAGGATCGGATCATGACCATTGATCAATTGTCCTTCTCCAAACCTAACCCTTCATTGGGGGCATTTGCGGTCTCGATGATTGACAATCCCCAACCGAGTGTCGTCAACATAGGGGTTGGTTTGTGCCCATATTTGATGGGTACTTTCGATTACCCACCTCCTCAAGGCAATGTCAAGTTCATATCAGACCACCATAAGGTTGAGATTTTTCAAGTTTCATCGTTTCGCATGACTTACTTCAACGATCTGTGGATTCTTCCTTCCCCATCGGCCATGATGGAAGGGACAGGGCACCATGGTATGTCCATGCCCTTGTATGTGGCAGAGGCAGAGTACTCTTTAGTCTAGCAAGCTTCAGTCGACACCAATCTGACTCCTGCACAAGAGTTAGATCCGATCCCAAAGCCTATTTGGGCTTAAGGTTTCCTCGTTGGTACCAATTCGTTAGACTTAGTCTTGCCTTCAGACGAAGCAATCATTGAAGCAATGACTAGTCCGGACAAACCCTAGGATGATCTCCATCACAGATCATACTTCCTCCCAGAGTTAAGCATAATCAAAGCAGGGGAATTCACCTTGACTATGATTGGAGATAGGTCTTGTCCTATCAATCCCTTGGATATACATGAGGTTTATGCCGAGGGTAATATGGAAACTATCACTGAAACTATACCGATTAATATCTCTAGAACCCCTGGAATCGTGGAGAATGTTTTCGTCAGAGCTGATTGTTCCCCTGAAGAGATTCAAATCTACACAGACTTATTTAAATAATTTTGCGAAGTTTTTGCTTGGTCTTATGAGGAAATTCTAGGCATTGATCCAAAAATAGTCGAACATGAAATCAAAACTTATCTGGATGCCAAGCCAGTTCAGCAAAAGATTCATCCAGTTAATCCCAGGAAAGCAGCAACCATTAAGGTTGAAGTTGAGAAACTGGTCAAAGCTAGTTTTATCTATCCTATCCATTTGACCCAATGGGTGTCAAATCCCGTGCTAGTCAACAAGAAACGGGGCACGATTCGCGTATGTATGGACTTCCGTGAATTGAAAAAGGCATGTCCAAAGGACAATTTTCCCACACCATTCATTGACCAGATCATTGATGAATGTGCAGGTTGCAAGGCCTTTTCTTTCATGGATGGTTTTTCAGGATATAATCAAATACAAATCAAACCCGAAGACCAACACAAAAGTGCATTCATTTTTCCATGGGGTACATTTCCCTATCGTAAGATGCCTTTTGGTCTCAAAAATGTTGGAGCTACCTTCCAGGGATCCATGTCTTTTGCTTTCCATGATCTCAAGCATATAGTCGAAGCCTATTTAGATGATTTAGCATCATGATCTTGCAAGAGAACGGATCATCCCACACACCTTCAACTTATCTTTAAGCGATGTCACTACTTCTGAATTCACTTGAATCCAAACAAATGCAGCTTTTGTGTAACATCAAGACGTTTGTTAGGTTTCATAGTGTCAACAATAGGGATCATGGTCGATCCTCTCAAGGTTGAGGCAATAATTCAGTTGCCTCCCCCACACACAATCCTTCAACTTCAGAGTCTGCAAGGAAAGGTGAACTTTTTGAGGCATTTCCTCGCCAACTATGCCAAGATCACAAAGGGATTTATGCGCTTACTGAAGAAAGTCGTTCCTTTTCATTGGGACGATGTTGCTCAATGCTCCTTCGAAGCATTGAAACATGCCCTCACAACTGCCCCTCTACTTTGGCCACCCAATTATAACAAAGATTTCTTATTATACTTGGCTATAGCAGAGTCAACCATCGGCATGGTATTAGTTCAGGAAGATGATTTTCTCTTTGAATATGTGATCTATTACCTGAGCCAAGGCCTCGTCAGACTGGAACTCAATTATTCTCATATCGAAAAACTTGCATTGGCAGCAGTCCATGTTGTCCAACGGTTCCGTCATTATGTTATTTTTCGCAAGACCACCGTCATTGCCATTGTGAATCTGTTTCAATACGTGTTGACATGATAGGTAATCGGTGGGAAAATCAGTAGATGGATAGTCATCCTCCAGGAATTTGAATTAGATTTCATTTCGACAAAATCCAAAAAGTCATTGGTCTTCGCAGAACTTATTTTGGAACTTCCTGTCGAGTCAGGTGACGTTGTGCCCGAAGAATCGCCTATTCAAGGAGATATGTTTCTGATAGCATCTTCAGACCTCTGGTATGGATCTATCTCTAGACTTTGAAGTGCCCCACCTCTGCTTCTCATGATGAAGGTCGCCATATACGTCATCAGGCCAAGAATTATCTCATCCTCGAGGACACTCTCTATCGTTGAGGTGTAGATTGCATTCTTCGTCGATCCCTCACTCATGAAGAAGCAGAAATTGTGCTTAATGATTACCATACTGGAGCATGTGGCGATCATTTTTCTGGGTTGGCAACAACCCAAAAGATTTTACAAGTCAGTTACTTATGGCCGACACTAATCAAAGATTGTATTGAATCGGTCAAGAAGTGCCACCCGTGTCAGATCTTCTCTCGGAAGATGAGGGCACATCCCGCTCCCATGTTTCCTTTCATCACAGTTGGTCCCTTCACCAAGTGGGGGATTGATTACACTACATGCAACCCTCCTTTAGAAAGGGGGCACCATTATATCATTGTAGTTGTAGACTACTTCACGAAGTGGGTCGAAGCTATGCCAACGTTTAAAGATGATGGAGAGACTGCAACTCTCTTTTTGTTCAACCAGATAATCACAAGGTTTGGCATCCCGAGAGAGATTGTCACGGACCATGGCAATCACTTTCAGAACCAAATGATGACTGACTTAACATCAAATCTTGGGTTGCGGCAAGAACATTTTTCACCCTACTACCCCCAAGAAAATGGTCAGGTGGAAGCTGTAAATAAATCTCTTAAGACCATCCTACAACAAACAATCAATTCGGCCAAGTCAAATTGGCATTTGATGTTATACTCGGCATTATGGGCTTACCGAACGTCTATTAAGACTACAATCGGTTTCTCACCTTTTCAACTCGTTTACGGGATGGAAGCAATCTTGCCTATAGAATTTCAGATCCCATCCCTAAAGTTGGCAGTACAGTTACTGCCAAACACTTCTCCACTTGAAGAGTGGTTATTATACCTTGAGCGGCTCAATGAGTAGCGTCGTGATGTGGCCCTGGCCAACAACGCTCACTAACAAAAATTCAAGTGTCAGTATGATCGGTCTGTTTGTCCTAGGATTTTCTCTGAAGGCGACCTTGTCTTGGTCTATGACCAGGATAAGGACTCTCTGGGGGCAGGAAAAATCAAACCCATGTGGTTCGAACCTTTCATCGTAAAATAGATTCTAAAAAAGGGCGCTTATCGTCTAGTAGAATTTGAAAATTCTTTGTCGGAGCCTAGAAATGGGCTCTACCTCAAAAGTATTACTCATAGGTAGGTCACCTTGGGTAAATTTTTGTAACATATGTATAGTCTTTGTACTATTATTTTCTGGTTTCTTTTGGTTTTATGGACATATCATTTTTTATGTAATCTTTTGTCATTGTGGCAGATGTCAAGTGAATCAGAGGTGTTTGTTGGGTACACAGACAGCGCTAGTCGACACACTCGAAGGCTTGCCTCCACGGCTTGGGTAATTTTTACACCTCAGGGCCAGTTATTATCTTCAGGAGGTATATGTTTAGGCGACAGCACAAACAATGTCGTCGAATACATCACAGTTATTGAGTTTCTCCATGACGCCCTGTCATTTGGTATCTCTCATCTTCGGGTCTATTTAGATGCTCAGTTGGTTCTATCTCAGTTAAATAGAGTCTACCATGTTCATGATCCTACTTTACATCGATGATTCCTTAGGGTACGTCTCTTAAGACGAAGCTTTGATTATATTACATATTTTCATGTTCCTCGGAGATTAAACCAAGTTACAGATACTCTAGCTAATCAAATCTTAGACTAGCATCTCGCACACATATAAAAAGACATACACTTAAACATGTAAATACATTTTTTAAGGAAAATATGATCCATAAGACATAAAAAGACATAAAATCCATATATAATATCAAAATCATCAGAGTACATAGGTGGACGCAAGCGCCTCAAAAATACGACCAGTAACGAGTCATGGGGCTTATGCCCTCAAAAAATATATAGAAGTAGTGCCCTCGGCATGTGAAAAGTCCAGACTAACTAAGGTCAGGGCCTGTGGGCCCTATTGTAATGATCAACATCATTTGACAAACGTCGAAAAAGTCAGACCCATGTCCGTGGTTCCCCCACTACATGACGTTGCATAGATGGTGGCAGATCCTCAATCTCTGCCATGAGGACTGTGTGAGTGAGCGAGGTAAAATTTCGCTCGACTCGTCTCAGAACCCTCTCAGCCTCACTGGCTGGAAGCTCTCCTGTTGTTGTTGGTCCCCCTACAGCGGTGGGTGCAGCCCTTGGCCGAGGACGTCGTCTATTCCTCACATAATATGCAGGTCGCACTGGTCCCACATCTGCACATAATAGACACATATCTATCAAATGCTCTGGTATAAAAAAAAAAACAACAACAACAACAACATAAAAATTACATATGTTTAAAAAAAAAAAACGATGCAAACTTGTCCATCTCTCATCGCTCCTCGCCGAGAGGTACCGGTATCTCAGGGTCTCTCGATAAATCAATTCCAGCATAAGGGTAATCCTCTATGACTGGGATCTGTCGCGACAACCAAGCAAAAAAATTGCCATCAAAGGACTCATTGGTCCTTCCTCCCCCCTGTCATGGAAACAACACTGCCCATCTGTATATCGCAAGAAGAGAGGCATGATGCCCCCATACCACCTCTCGAGGACTGAAACTGGGCACTCTTTCAAAAATGAAAGAGCAAAGAATGGTTCCAAACCCAAAGTTCCTCTAAGTCTGCGACCGGCAGTCTGTCAGTTGTCTCTTCATACAGTCCAATAGTGTGGTGCTCCAATCAAAAATCTGTGCATTTAAGCATTGAACTGCACATTTCATATGTGCACAGGAAGCCTGATGCAAAGCGGCAGACCCTATAATCCGCCCTATAAGCAACACTATCGCCTGCAGTGCTAAGTCTGAGATCTTACTTATCGGCACTTGCGAGCTCGTCCTGTCTGTACCCGCCTCAGAATAGAGTCCAATCAACTCCGATATGTTGTGAGGCCTCGAGGAAAACATACGGAAGTTGATTGATTCCCCTCGTCGAGAGAGGCCAGTCAAAAAGTATATGTCCTCAGTCATTGGCACCAACGACTGCCCTTCCAGCATAAAGGCCTCTGCGTCGAGATGCCAATAATCAACCAAGGCATTCAGTAGCCTAGGTTGTGCTTGCATGAAAGGACATAGGAAGAATTTTAGCAACCCACATTGCAGTAAGGCAGCAACAACATTAGGGTCCTCCCCAACCAACGCACTAATATCCTCATGCTCTCTTTCCCTCTAGTGAACATACATCCTACAAAAAACCAAGTTCAGGAGGGTTAACCCTTGCTTTTTTATGTTTTTTCCATTAAATAAAGGGTCCACATGGGCTGTAATGATGGCATTCGTGTGTACACACGTGCAGTTTTTCCTCTGCCCGAGTGTACACGCGGGCTGTCATAGGACAGCCCGCGTGGACCTAGGGCCGACCTTTTGAGGGTCGACACCCCCCAAAAAAATGAAACAAAATGCATAAAGAAATATTTGAATTGCAAGAGGAGAGAGTTTATACTTCCTTGGTCCAAGCAAATGGTCATTTCGTCCACCAAAGCTCCCGAAATCAATTCTTTTCACAAAGGGGCAATTTTGGATTTTAGTCAATTTTTGAATTACCAATGGTGATAATAAGTTGCCAGCTTCTATTTATAGAGGTTTTTGGCCCTTTTTGGTCAATTTTCAGACCCTTTTGTCATTTTTTTCTAAATTGAAAATCATTTAAGATGATTCAGGAGTTTTTCTTTGGATGTTCACGGTAAGTATTACTTTGGGTATTTGGAAAAAAAATTAAATTTGGGCATTTTGACGGTCCTTTGGTAAAAGATCATTTTTTTTTTCCCAACTCGTTGCATTTAAGTCAGGATTCCACCCCCACTTTCTGCATCTCATTTTCTTTTTCGATTTTCCATAGGATCGATCCCACCGAGTTGCAATACAGAACCTTCATCGTTGCTTTAGAAGTGTCATAATTTGGTGGTAGAGCCTACCATAACATGGATGCCCTAGGTAGATCCTGGTTGCATGACGGTGTCCATGCTGTCACTAACGACTATAGGCTCGGGAGTCCTCTTTATCTTTTCCCTGATTACTAGTTTGAGCCTCATTTGCATGATTCCTTATCACTCTTGACCTCACCCTTGGGACTCCCAAAATTTAATTGTCGAGCGATCTTGTGGCCTTTCACGCTCGTTACACTGAAATTTGAAGTCACATCTATCTGGCGGTAGTTTACCCATTTTTCGGTCCAGACGGTCAACTGTACGAACAAAGGTATACTCTAGAGGCCTCGGATCTCTAGAAGAGTACCCTCAGGTATAATTTTAACCCTTTTTCAGGCCTGAGGGACTAAATTTAGAAAAAAGGAACCCCCACGGAGTCCATAGTTAAGCTCTTTTCATACTCCCTAAAATTGAAAAGATTGTTGAGTGACCTTATTCTTTCACACTCGTTAAAATGGTCCAGAAGAACATTCCTGATGAAGTCCATAGTTAAGCCTTTTTCAGAATCCTTAAAAATGAAAAAAAGTGTCGAGTGATCTTGTCTTTATCACACTCATTAAAATGGTTTTTGAATAGATGTCTTGTTGGTGCTAGTTTACCCCTTTTTTGAACTGACTAGACTACCTTCGAAAAAGGTACCCCATTGGAGTCTCCTTTTACGTTTTTTAGACTCTCTAAATATGAAAAACCGTTGAGCTTACCATCTCTAGGCTCATTAAACTTACATCGAAGGACGTTACCACTATGTGTCTTGTTAACCTTGTTTGCATACCTACGTCTTTGGCCTAATGTCGGCTCCATGTTGCTCTCAACTGAACCATCTGAAGCATGCCTTATACGCAAGCCCTGTAGCACTTTGCCTTTGTGTCTTAACACCTTTGGCCCCGGGAGGGATTTTTCCGAATGTCCTTGCTTTGAACATCAGTCTTGTCCATGCGCCTCGATCTCATATGTTTGCGACACTCCTTCCTCCTTTGTAACGTAGCATTCTTTTATTATTTTTCCAAAATTATTGAAAAAAGACCAAAAAAAAAAAAAATCAAATATACCCCAAAAAGAGGAAGGGAAAAGTATTTTCTTTGTATTGGCAGCACAATGAGTCACCCTTGGATAAATCACATCCTTCCATTTGTTCGTCAAGCCCTGGGATTTAATATGACTTTAGGAAGTTGTTCCCGCTACATTGAGTTGTGTCCTCCTCCATTTGGTTATTCTTCCAAACATATGGAGAGTTTGTGTTGCCTCATGCCTCGTGAACTTATGTTAATGGCATGCTACCTGAGTCTCATCATTTTTCGTGCTATTGTCCAAGGGAATTTTTTCCAAGCCTGAGTCAGCCCCTCTGCAGTTTGTCTCTTGCCCTCGTACCCAGCCATCCCGAAAGTCCAATCAAGTCTTTGTTCGAAATCAATGAAGCTTTCAGTCTAATCATCAAGACTCTCTAGTCCATGACCGACAAGCCATCGAAGACCTCTAGGTATTGAATTCGTACACTCATATTACACTCCTACCCGAGTTTTGAAGATTTTGAAGTTGTTGCTTAAGCTCTGAAGACCTCATCTCCAACCATCATGCCTTATCATCTTCTAGAAGATGGATACTATGCATGTATATCTTTTTTATTTTGAGATCTAGATCCGTTGTGTATTGCTCACGGCTACACTTTATATAGTTATATGACATGGATATACAGTGTATTTGATTGGTAGCCATGATTTTATTTCATCCCGAGCATGGGTATGCCCGCCTCGGTGAGACAATTTTTTTATTTTTGCAGATGGCACCTCTCGAATTCTGGTCCCTAGGCTCACTGGTTTGGTACGTTGATAAAGATTGATAACATATTTCGGCCATCAGATGTTCTTCTGACCTCACACATTAGGGGGCATCTGTTATAACCCTAATTTGCACCAGACATACTTACCTGGCATCAGGCTATCTTAGACTCCTTCTTTGCTAAAACACTACTGAACAACTCTTCTGAAAAACCCCCTTTATAAAGGTCCACGCACCCTGCTCCATTACTACACGCGTGTACACACTGGCTGCCCCAATACAGCCCGTGTGTACCTACAAAGGCACGGAAAAAGGAAAGTTGTTGACGGAACACATATCTTTGGGCAAGTTAACTAAACCTTTCAGCCATGCATGGTCGATCATTTGACCAAATACCTAGCTCCTTCTAGCCTATAAAATAAGGGGTAGGGGTCCCATTTGAAAGGAGGAAAATCATAGTAAAGAGACTATACCCAATTGATCATTCCCCTTGTCCCAACCTTTAGCCATCCTTGTGCAAAGAGAAGTATAGAGCGAAGCAGTTGTAGGAAAATTGAAGAGGAGCCCAGCACCAGGTTTGTGGAGCAGTGGTTGGCTTCACCATTGTAAGTTGCTTTAGTGAAGTTAATAATAAAGAAGTACTTTTCCCATCCCACCATATGATATTTTTATTGTTTATTGCGTATATGTTGATTAAATCTCTAACCCATTAATCTGTAGATCAAAGGCATGTGGAGTTCTTTGCTTGTCTTTTGTGAATGCAGGTCAGCCTTGGGAGGAGAGTTGCAGTCAAAGAGCGACCAAGCATGAAGAGGGATCGATATCAAACATCAGAAATAAGGTATGCTCACTTGATCTTCTTAACTACGTATTTGCTTAAGAATAATGGGGATTAGGTCCGAGATGATGATAAAAAGTAGGAATCTTTAGGTATTTTCTACATGCATGATAAAACCCTAAGTGCTAGTCCGTAGAGGGATTTCCCACTCATAACAATTGATCATCGTTTTTACCTTTGACTCCATTTTTCCCAATGGTCCTTTTCCATGTCTCAACCAAACCAATTCAAAAATCCATAAACAAACCCATGTTCTGCATAACTAGCCTAATATCTTCTTTCCAAACAAATCTATATCAAACAGAGAGATCCCTCTCTGAGTCTTGGAGGGCTAGATCCAAGACTCGAAATGGTTTTGATGTTGCCTCTGTGACTGCCTCCACAGCCTTGGGTAAATTATAGAGTGATAACATAACTATTGGATGATAATGCTACATTGATATAAAACTTGTATTTTGGTGAAAAAGGATTATATTTCTCTATTACTGATTCACCCCCCCTCTCAGTAATCCAACACCTCAAAATATCTTGGCTCACCATCCTATATGTACATTTACAATTGGAGTTCGGCATAGGGGTATTACATTCCCCTCCCCCTTATTTATGCATTTTCCTCATTCCATTATATAGACATGTACAATCCAAAATCTTCAAAAATCTTCAAAAAGATGCGGGTACTCCTCCTGCATGGCATCTTGATGCTCCCAGGTTGCATCTTTAGGACCATAACAGGTCCATTAAACCGTTGCTAGCCTTATTTCTCAATTATGGAGAAACTTGACTTTCCAATCCAATATGAACACCAGTTGAACTCAGAAGTCTCCTTCTTGCTCCACCTTAATCACATTCCAATCAATTACATGATTATCATCTTGTACATACTTTTTAAGAAAATACACATGGAATACAGTATCAATGCACATGGATGCAGGTAGTGCAACCATGTATGCAATAGGATCAATCCTCTCCAAGATTTCAAAGGGTCCACAATATCTTACTCCAAGTTTTGAACAGTTTCCCAACTTTAGGGAACTTCTCTTGGCCTTCACTTTTAAGAACACATGGTCACCCACTTTAAACTCTCTGTGATTTGTTCCCTTATTTGCATATCTTTTCTACCTGTCTTGGGAATCCTTTAAATTACATTTTATTTTCACCATCTGTTCTTCCATTTCCCTAAGCAATTTTGGCCCAACCACTGCTATGTTTGTTGGGTTGTCTCAACTCACTGGTATATTTCACTTTCTACCATATAATGCCTCAAATGGGTGCATATTCAAAGATGCTTGATGCACATTATTATAGGAAAACTCAACTAAGTGTAGATAATCCTCCAATTTTGATGGTTTATCCATCACATACATTCTCAGTATATCTTCAATCACCTGATTGACCCTCTCTATTTTCCCATCTGACTCTAGATGATATGTTGTGCTAAAATTCATACTTGTCCCAAATCCTTTAAATAATCCTCTCCATAAATTGGATGTGAATTTGGGATCTCTATCCAAAACAATTTCCTTAGGCACACCATGAAGCTTGGAAATTTCCCTCATATAAATATTTGCAATGTTAGTTTCCTTGTGATTTAGCTTCACTGGAATAAAAAGAGCAGCTTTAGTGAATTTTTCCACCACCACCATGATGGAATCATGCCACTTCATTGTTTTGGGTAGCTTGGTGATAAAATCAATTATCACCACTTCACATTTCCACTCAGGAATGGGCAGTGGTTGTAACAAACCAGTTGGGTGTTTGTGCTCAGCCTTGACCTTCTGACATTCTAAGCATCTGGCTATATAATCAGCGACCTCTTTCTTCATACCTAGCCAAAAATATTGTCTCTTGATAGCTGCAATTATTTTTTGGTAACCTGTGTGCCCAACATAAGGAACATTATGAATTTCTTTTAGCACCATATTTTTTGGCGCCTAAGAATTAGGCACATATGATTTTATTTTGTACAAGAGGATTCCATCCTCCCTTAGCTCGTAATCTTTAATTTTCTATTGCAAATTACCTTCTTGTAATTTTTCTTTTGTCTCCATATAATGTTGATTTGATTTTGCAGCTTCCAAAATTTTGTCTTTTAAATCAAATTTATGCATGCTAATGGTTGTAGCATGCATCCCATGCACCCTCCTATTGAGTGCATCTACCATCTTATTCTCCTTGCTTTTGATATTCTTAATATCAAAGTCATATTCACTAAGGAATTCCAGCCATCTACTTTTTCAAGCATTCAAAGTTGGTTGTCCAAAGAATATTTTAGACCATTATGGTATGTTCTCCTCTCAAATCTTCTCTTGATGAGGTAGTGCCTCCACATATTCAAGGCATGCACTATGGTTGTCAATTATAAATCGTGAGTATCATAGTGTCTCTCATGTTATTTTAACTTTCTTGACTCATAGCATATCACATGCCCATTTTGACTAAGGAATCCACCAAGTCCTTCCTTGCATGCATCATTGCACACAACAAAATATTCATTTGGATCAACAATCCTTAAGATTGGTGCACTTGTCAATAAGTTCTTCAAGTGTTGAAAACTTCTTTCACAATCATCATTCCATTCAAATCTCACACCCTTATTTTGCAAAGAAGTGATTGGGTGAGCAATCTTTGAAAAACCTTCAACAAATCTTCTATAGTAACCTAGAAGCCCCATGAATGACCTCACCTCTGAGACATTCCTTGGTACTGGAAATACCTCAATGGATTTTATCTTCTCAAGATCTATTACTATCCCTTTCTTTGAGATGATATCCCCCAAATAATGTATCTACCTCTATTAGAATGAGAACTTGCTCAACTTTGCATATAGTTGATATTCCCTTAATACTTGTAGCACCATCCTCAAGTGTTGTTTGTGCTCTTCTCCAGAGTTAGAGTAGATAAGTATGTCATCCAGGAAGATAATCAAAAAAAAATTCCAAGTAATTTCTAAAGATACCATTCATCAAACACATAAAGACAGTTGGTGCAATCGACAACCCAAATGGCACCATCGTAAACTCATAATGGCCATACCTTGTTTTGAAGGTCGTTTTGTTGATATATTATTCTTTAATTCTCACCTGGTGATAGCCTAATCTGAGGTCAATATTGTAGAATATATTTTCATCCTTTAGTTGATCAAAAATATCATCTAACATTGGCAAAGGATACGTGTTCTTCACAGTCACCTTATTTAGTTTCCTGAAGTCAATATGTAACCTCAAGGTACCATATTTATTCTTAAAAAATAATATTGGGACACCCCAAGGTGACATGCTTAGGCATATATACCCCTTTTTCAAAATCTCCTCAAGCTGCATTTGTAATTTCTTCAGCTCTAGCGTGCTCATCCTATAAGGTGTCTTGGCTACAGAGGTCACTCTAGGCATCAAATTAATAGATAAATCAATATCTCTCTTCAGTGGAAACCCCGGTATCTCCTTAAATAAATACTCAAATTATTTTAGGACTCCACAGTCTTCAATATTTGGAACTTTACCCTTAGTTTCCTCTTCCATATGTGTTGCAAATACTTGGCAACCTTTCCTTAAGATTTTCTTCAACTGCAAGGATGAAATTTCTCTGATGGTTACATCCCTTGGAATACCTTGAATTATCCTTAAGTTCCCTTCGTCATCCAAGCAATAAAATGTTGTGTTATAACAGTCTAGGATAGCATGATGTTTGTCCAACCAATCCATACCAATTATGGAATCATATGAACCCAAAGGTATGATATTAAAATCTACCTTTGTGCTCAGTCCATTCATGTCCATCGGACATTCCTTGACCATCTCATTAATTCTCCTTTTATCTCTTGTAGCTAACTAAACCAACCAATATTTCCCAAGTTTGCTTCTTGGTAAATGAAATATTTCCACTAAATTAGGATCTATATAACTATGACTAGATGCTAAATAAATTAAAATAGCAATAGGTTTATCATTGACCTTACCTTCCACTTCAATCATATGGGATTTAAACTCAACTTGCTTGTTGTTCAGGGTTGCATAGATCCTTGGCATGCTTCTGCCCATGTCCTCAATAGTATCATCCTATTGTACATTGTGAACAATCCTCACTTTTTCACCTCTATGAGGGAAATCTATGTACATGTGATCTCCCTCACAACCCCAACATTTCATAGGTTGTTACCTTGGCCTCGTTCCCAAAGTTTTTGCCATTCAGGGCTCATTTGGTGTTGGTTGCCCTTGAGAATTATTTCTAAAGAATTGTGGCTTGTTACCCTTCTTCCTCTGTTCCATCTTACTTTTCTTCGTATATTCCCGAGCCTTTTGAAAAGTTGGTCTTCCTCTATGATGTTCATAGAGGCACTTGGATCTCCTTATTGTTTCATCCAATGTCTGGGGATCATCATATAGTATATTTTCATTAAATATTGATGGCAGCCCACTCAGAAACCTTTGAATCTTGACATGTTCATCCTTGATGAAGTCAACATACTTCAACAGTTCTTAAAATATCCTTTCATACTCGTCCATGGTCATACTCCCAAGCTTGAGATCAAATAACTCCTTCATCTTCCTATCACAATAACGCTTGGTCAAGTATTTCTTCTGAAAGTACTTCTTAAACTACCTCCAAGTGATCTTATTCTCATCAATGTGTTGTACTTACACAAGTTGATCCCACCACATTAATGTTTTTCCCTTCAGAGTAAATGGCAATTCTTCCTTCTTCTTGTGAGGAGTAATTATGCAACTGAAAGTATTTCCTCATCCCCAACAACCAAGTCTCTGCATCTTCATATTTCTTGTGTTCACTAGCAAAGTTAGGAAGTTTAATATTATTCATTTCTCCTTGTACCTAATCCACCACAGGCCTCCTCTTATGCTTTCTAACAGGAGATATACTTGGATTGTTGTATTCCCTTCTAGCTGAGTGACTTGGTGAGTGATGATGATTTCTACCTACACTTCTAGATTCTTCCCTTCTGGTAGGATATCTATGACTCATGGACTTTCTTGATTATGTCTTCTTATCCATTTTCTTTTATATTATATCCAATCTCTGTAACAGCTTGATGTTGAATCCATCTTGTTGATCCTTATCCTTCATAAGTCTCTCATTATCATCCTTATAGATTTTCACATCTCTTTGCAGACTCTTTATATTCTCCACCAAATTCATGCTCTCATCTTTGCCTTCTCGAAGCCCATTGGATTATGTCCCTGCATTACCCATGCTCACACCCAATCCCTTGAATTCATCTTCATCGTTGTAATCTCTTTGTGCATATTCCATGCCACTGGTCTCTGATCTCTCTGTTGAACTTTGCTTGGTTCTATTTTTTCCATTAGTTCTACAAAATGTGAATGCAATATGATTTTTTAGCCCACGATAATTTAACAAATATATCATTTTATGCACATGTCTTCCCTTTAAATGCACCAGAAATATCATTTATGATTTCTTGTGAATTTTATTTCCCCATTTACATTTCTAGGTGAATACATGGGCTCCTTTGTCCAAGACCTTTCCAATGATTGTTCTCTTGCTCAATTCTAAGTCTTGAGAAGAAATTTATTGATGGTAAGGCAAGGAAAGGAATATCATCTAGGAAAGGATATCCATTAGCACATGCAACATAGCTTCAATGCTCAATGACCATCTAATCATTCCCTCAGATTTAATCTTGATCGTTGGTATGTTATTACTGACCACCAAAACACTCGACATGACCTTGATACTTAAAAACCATCCGATCTAGACTCTAATTCAATATCAGTCGTCAAAACATTTCACTGCAGGTTAAAGTTCATCATTTCTTCCATTCCAAACTTCTGTGGCCTCCAAAATACACTCTCGTGTTTTGCCATCCTTATTTGCACCCATACTTTCCAAACATTTCACCACAAGTCTAAGGAATTTGCATTTAACTTCCACGGCCTCCAAAATACACCTTCGCATTCTGCCACACTTATTTTGCACCCATAATTAGAAACTTTTCCAAACATTTCACTGTGGGTCTAAGGCATTTGCATTCAAACTTCCACAACCTCTAAAATACACCTTTGCATTCCACCGCACTTATTTTTCACCCATACTTAGAAACTTTTCCAAGCATTTCACCACAAGTCTAAGGCATTTGCATTCAAACTTCCATGGCCTCCAAAATACACCTTCGCATCCCGCCGCACTTATTTTGCACCCATACTTAGAAACTTTTCCAAGCATTTCACTGTAGGTCTAAGGAATTTGCCTGATTCACTTTTCTATATCTGTGACCTCGTTCGTTCGATTGATTCCTCATACTTAGGAAATTTCATATAATTCATTGTGCTCCGCGATGTCTTGATACTTATTCATTTTTTGTATCTCTCCACGGTTTTGGAGTCAAGGTTCCACAGGACAGGCAGGTGCCCCACCACCACGGCCCCACATCACATTCCACCTGCCGCATCGACCACCATGTACCTTCGGCCGTGGCAGTACATATTCTACCATGTCATCTAACATGTGGCCTCCACATCATGTTGACATCACTGTATGGAAAAATACCCAATTTTTTCAAATATGCCCAATTTCACAACTTTTTTCCTCTCTTTTTTTTCGAGGGAATATCTCACAGAAAACCCCCGAGTACTTCCCCACTTCATGGATGGTAAACAGGGTAAGCCATTGGCCCTGATGTCCATGGCAGGTCTAACCCCAAAAGGGAACAAGAGATTCTAACCTGTGACCTCCTCCGCAGGGGATAGCTTCACGTCTGGCTCAGAACCACTTGAGCTAACCCTTGCAAATAATTTGTTTCCTTGGTTGTCATTAAATCTTTATAAATATGAAATTCAGTCAATTACATGCCATAAAATGCCCGAATAAATATTTGAATTGGGTATTTTTAATCCATGGACTAAATTTTCTTCAATTACTCGTGAATTCTTCCCCAATTTCATAGTAATACTTTTGTCAAACAATTTGCAGACATACTCTGAAAATTAAATTTCTATAATTTTTCACTTCAACACTCTATTATCTGGCACATGTAGACTCAGTGTCGAAACTAGAGCTCTAATACCACATTGTAGCATCCCCAACCCCAAGTTCGGCTATGCCACCTAAAAATTTCCTCTCTGATACCATTAATTTACAATATTCCCTGCATATGATCAATTATGTAGTCATATGCGATCCTAATAGTATATAAACTTAGGCATAATCAAAACAATAAGTACCCATAAAACCATAACAATAATAACATAATTAATCACATAGAATTCATACAAACACAAAATAGACACTTATCTTTTGTAAATAAATCACCAACTATATGCATACCTTAGACTTCCCCCCCAACCATAGACTATCCTCCTCATAAACTCTCAGCAACAGATCACCCCCAAGTTTAGGCTAGAAACTTGACCAAGGAAGGATTCCTAAGCTAGACTAAGTTTTAACCAGGACAATAACACTCAAGTCAAGGTGCCAATTGTTGTAACTAGCCTACAACCTCTCATTTCCCATAGCCTGTCCCACCCCATGAAGTGTACCCCTTATCTGCTCAACATTCCTTTGGTTGTCCCACTTCCCTTCCAAGGCTTCAAAAACAAGTTGGACAAAAAATATCAGAGCTATGTAGTTATTTCCCAACACACAGTGAAAACAATTCTCAGCAGTTCTCCCACCCAGAGAGAATTCCCACAAGCCTCACAACCTGCTTCTTCAGAATACACACAAGCTTGATGTTGGCATGCAGTGGGAAGACCTATATTTAATCATTAATTCACCAACAAATCCCAAGGTACTATCCCTTTTGGCATCACCCGCTAGCAGGTGAAGTCTCACCCAAAGTACCTATGGGGACTACAGGAACCAAGTTTCTACAGTCATGGGGGAATATGAGGCATTCATTCCTTATTGTTTACTTAACATTCATTCATATGTTATGTGCATGAAATTGTATCAGTACTATGCTCTATGGCATATTCATTTAATCATTCATCGTATGCATGGAACCATTTAACATATTTAACATATGCATATTAAACATTCATAATAAGTGTGCATTAAACAAAATAAGAAAACATATCACAACAGCATACACATCAGAACACAAGGTTTTAACATGGTTCACCCTAAATTGGGTTACGTCCACAATGATTGTCTTCTTAATCATTCATTCATAATCTCCATTACATTTATGTGCACTACGCTCATACATAAATTTAGTAACAACCCAAACCTACCCAATCCGTTTTATGTTGCAGTGCACACATAATTCTCTATTGATCTTCAACTCAACTCATACTCGATAACTCAACCAAAAAATCAACAATATGAACCACTAGTCAACTCTTCACTGACCACACACTCTCCTAGATAATCTCTCCTCTACCCAAAAATCCATTACATAATTATAGTATTCTATTAGGGCTAAGCATGTTACAACATGGCTACAAAGTGGACAAAATGTCCCAAAACTTCCTAACTAACTCTTGTTTCTTGTGCGGTGACTCATGATAATGAAATAGTTGTTTTCCATGCGCGTTGCTCCTTTGCAAAAATGTCACGCGATCTGCTTCAACATGATTCCCAAAACTTATCCAAAATAGATTGCTCCAATAGCCCCCCAACACTCACATGTGGCTCGTCCCGAGCCTCTTATGCCTTCTATTTCTCTCCCTTTGTCGCAAACTTGGTCGCCAAGAAGTTACCAAATGATTTCTTAGCAGTGGTGACTGTCCCCTTCACCTGTTCTTCTTTCTTTGCTAACTCTTCAGCTACATGTGTTGTTATCGGGCCTTGTAGATTCCCAATAGTCTATCAAGCAACTTGTTTCACCACTCCTTGTGCAGCTGCAAGATCTTTTGCTACCTTGTATGCCTTTTCCTGTAATAACTCCATCTTCTGCACAACATCATGTTGCTCTGCTCTCATCTAGTTCATTTCGGAGTATATCTTCTTGGTGTCTTTCATTGTTGTCATCTTCTCTTATGGTGGCAAGGTGTTATCTTCTCTTCTCTTATGGATTTTATAATATGCATCCCAATATTCCATGGTCTATCCCATGTCTTCCTCTGTTATCATGTACTTCATGATTGTTGGTCCTAAGGTCTGCACCTGACTTCTAAAGGGAAAATCTAGACCACCTATCAGTTTAGAATGATTGTTTCTTTTAACTTTTTGTTGGTTGGTCAGAGGGTTATTCTATCAAGACAAAAGCAAGGTTGGGTTGGAAAAACGAAATGGATGAGGGTCTTCCTTGGCTAGTGGTACACTAATGACAAACTAGTGAAATAATAGAAAACAAAGGGAAACAACAAACTACTCAGTGAATAATATGTTGCAATTGCAATACTTAAAACATCATTTCAAGACATCAAACATGTATCAAAACACAATAACTCCCACAGGTTGTAGAAAACAAATCTTCACCAAAGAATTAGTTGTTTGATAGGTTGCATATCAGTAAAAATAAGTCATATAATAGTTGAAAGGGAATGAAATGTATGTTGCACAAATAAAAAAATATATTCAATATAAGAATAAAAACACATGAAGAGTTGAATGAAACACTGTCATCAAGAGTATATTCACCAGGTAGAGAACTTTAATCCATGCATAAAATGGGTCCAACCAGTCTATTGTATTGTTATTCCTTCCCCAAAAAATATGACCTTTACAATATCCAAAAACTAACTATTTAAAAGAGTTGCAGAGGCTCTCATCCTTAGGGGACTGAGTCCTAAATTTAGGGAACTTTTCGTAAATAAAATAATTAAGTTTACTAAGACACTAGACTCAATCAACAAGAGTCGTTCTTATCACACATAGAATACCACTCTTGCATCTAATCTAGGAAAATGTTGGACTTAATCAAATAAAACTACTACTGTCTCTGCAACAGAACGGATGCATGTGCTAGAGGAACTGAGTGGCCGAAAATAGGCCTCGAAGTGACAAAGCAGAGCTCTGTGTTGAATGACACCGTGTCTGCGATCTGTTGGAGGCCACTGGAGATAACCAACTGCATGAGCAGAGTTTTCTAAAGTGTTTTTGGAACTAATCTGCGTTGACCTGTCACTGAGACTTAACTCCCTGTCTATTTCTGAGCTTTCGAAAGCCAAGCGCATTCTTTATTTCCCCCGTTAGATGTCATCTGTACCTGTGAAACATCTTCGCTGGAGTGGTTGTCGGCTCATAGGGTATGAGGGGAGACGTGGAGGTGAGCATCCAATCGGGAGACGGGATGAATGGATGTGAGGGTAGATGACATGTGAAGGCAGATGTCAAATCAAGAGGAGGTGTGAATACGGTGGAGGTATCGAGAGTATGGAGTTGGCGACATGTAGTGAAGGATACAGGTGGTGTGTAGGGAGAGGAGGAGTGAGAGTAGTGAGTGGGATGATGGGAGGTGACTTGGAGGTGACCTGGTGATCTGATTTCATTCAAGCACGTGATTGTGGGAGCTTATGAGGGTGTTTTGGATCCATACCACCTTTGGGCCCGCAATCCACCACAATTTGCCACGTACCTTTCCAAAAACACCATGGTTCCAATTGCAGGACCGCTTAGGAAAACTAAATCATGAGCAGTTTACATCCCCGCAATGAAGCGTGATCATCGATCTGATGATGATATGTGATTCGGGTGATACTTACCTGCTAAAAGGATCGATGGTTCTCATTGACTTGGGATCAACGGTCCAGATTATCTTCGGAATTCTGGGTTTCGGGAGTTTCAAATGTGAAGCATGAAAAAACTCCCAGAGGAAAATCCCCAAAGTGAATGATCTATTGTCGCATGTCGTGATGAATGAACTATCCAAATTCTCTTCGGACGTCCGAGCTTCGGGAGTTTTAAATGCGAAGCATGAAAAACCTCCCGGAGAGAATCCTCGAAGTGAATGATTGGTTGTTGTGTGTCGTGATGAATGAACGGTCCAGATTCTCTTCGAAAATCTGGGCTTTGGGAGTTTAGAATGTTGGTGCTTTTAAATATCTCGGAGTGACGTGGCAAGCTATTGGGACTTTGGCTCTTTGAAAGCCTTGGGTCTTCAGCAACTCAGTACTTTTAACTTGATATTAAAACCTGTGTGATTTTGGAACCCGAATGGACGAGAGTCGTTGATCTATTTGACCTAATGGATTTCTATCGTCGAAAATTAACATGTTTGTTCCCACAGTCTGAGCCCGAAATTTGCTTCTCTGGATTGTTGTGTCATGTGCACGGGCATTTCCTGTGCATATAAAAGGCTTGATAGACCTGCGGTGAGCTCAATCAATGGTGAACGTGATGACAAGCATTCTGAAACAAATATGACATGTATTTTATCCTTTCAGAA
>ML776549.1:2507216-2518433 GCA_009831015.1 Picea engelmannii
CAAAAATGAATAAGGGCCAAGACACTCAGTAGTGGGAAACTGACTTAACCACCAGAAAAAGGAAAAATTGATGAAGACATAGGGAAAAAGAGAGGAGAGGCAGGGGATGCAGACCTAGGTTACAACATTGGCTCCAACTAGGGATAGTGCGTCCCTATGAGGTGCTAAGAATTGTAGATCGGTGCCTTGAGATTAGATAACTGCTCTTACCTTTCATCACTTACCCTCATTTATGTTTGTCAGCCTTGCATTTTATTGAATTAAAAACCGAGACTACACCCCAGGTCCTGTGTTGGGCTATGAAGTCTTTACTGAAACTTGAAAATGCAACTAAACCCCAGTGCCTTTGTTGGGATATCGAGTCTCTTATTCAAACGAGCTACTGAAAACCAACATACTGAAAAACAATCTGCAAACTAAAAATTAAATGCTTGAACTACGAGCTTATTCTCCTACTACCTACTCTATTCAAATGAAAACAAACACAATCATGTGTAATTCCACTTCCAATGAAACCAAGAAAACTTTTGACTAAGAATCGTAACTATGTGCAGGTCATTGTTTAGAATAATCCAAAGAGGATATATCAAACACAACAAAAAGTTGGCAGGCATCCGGTACTTACAGTTGCAAATGATAATCATGGTAAAACTTTCAACCTTTGGGATTTTGGAAAAATAAGAATCCATCCATCTCGCTATTGGATCTTGAAACTCATGAAAAGCCTCCAACTAGTTGAGAGGACAAATTTGGTGTTGTGTGAGATATGCATTATAAACAAGACTGAGCTACTCCTGTCCTCATTGAAACAACTCATGAAATTCTTGTGATTCACAACCATAAAGGGCAGCAAAACACCCTTGATACTTCTCAACTTGTTGTTTGAAATGAATGGGTATGTCTCCTACATTGCTGGCTTGTCCTTGTTCTAGCTACAGAATGTCATCTCCGGACTTATAGATTTCTTGTTGCTCAACAATTTCAGAAGGAAGGGGAAAAACATGATCGTGACCTTCAACATCACTTTCCTCACAGTTAATCAAATCTTTATGAGAACATAGAACAACAAATGTATCATAATAACGACTATCTGAGTCACCTAGAATAATGCAAGATGTATCCAAAGCCTTATTATCATCAATTTCATCATTAATGTAATTCACAACATCATCCTTTTGAATAAAAGGATTAGAAGAAGACTCATATGTAACCAAATATTCCTCCACTTCCTCAAAGGAAAAGTCCCCTTTACTTTCACTACTAGAAGAACTAATAAGTGATTGTCGAATATGAGATTCAAATTCTTCACAACATTTCTCAAAAAGTAAATCAGCTGGAAAAAACCTTTTACAATGCTTACCGAATGCAGCATTGAACTGTTCCAGGGAAGAGATGCTAGCAGGGGGCAAGGATCGATACCACTCATGAGCATCTCCCTCTAATGAGTACATGAACATCTTCATTAGTACATCCTCATGATGTATTCCCCATTGATGCATGAGTTCATGAAACTCAAGCAAATGCTCAGCAGGGTTGTCATCTCTATTTTCTCTAAATCTGGGCAAAAAATCACCCCACTCATCTATAGTAGGAACAACATTTGGAAAACCAGGAACAACAAAGAAATTTAAAGGAGAAAACCTTCGAGCCAAGATGGCTTCCATCTCAAACTATGACTTCTTAAAACTGTGGAGTCGCCACTAGATTCTTTAACCATGGAGTCGTCGGGTGAATGATATGCAGTTTGAATTTGTCTGGTCTTTGTTCACCATCAAAGATTAGATTTAATCGTTGTCGTTCTCCTAGGGAAATATATTTCGTTACTCCGTTCCCTGGCAATGGCACCAGAAGATGTTGGTCCTAAGGTTTGCACCTAACTGCTAAAGGGCAAAGCTAGTCCACCTATCAGTTTAGAATGATTATTTCTTTTAACTTTTTGTTGTTTGGTCAGAGGGTTATTATATCAAGACAAAATCAAGTTTGGGTTGGCAAAACGAAATGGATGAGGGTCCTCCTTGGCTGGTGGTACACTAATGACAGACTAGTGAAATAATAGAAAACAAAGGGAAACAACAAACTACTCAATGAATAATCTGTCATAAGAAGTTCAATACTTATAATATCATTTAAAGACATCAAACATGTATCAAAACACAATAACTCCCACAGGTTGCAGAAAACAAAACTTCACCAAAGCATTAGTTGTTTGACAGGTTGCTTATCAGTAAAAATAAGTCATACAATAGCTGAAAGGAAATGAAATGTACGTTGCACAAATCAAAAATGGTATTCAAGATAAGAATAAAAACACATGAAGAGTTGAATGAAACACTGTCATCAAGAGTATATTCACCAGGTAGAGATCTTTAATCCATGCATAAAACGGGTCCAACTACTCTGTTGTATTGTTATTCCTTCCCCAAAAAATCTAACCTTTACAATATCTAAAAACTAACTATTTAAAAGAGTTGCAGAGGCTCTCGTCCTTAGGGGACTGAGTCCTAAATTTTGGGAATTGTTCATAAATCAAATAATTAACTTTACTAAGACACTAGACTCAATCAGCAAGAGTGGTTCTTATCACACACAAAAGACCGCTCTTGCATCTAATCTAAGAAAATGTTGGACTCAATCAAATAAAACTACTATTGTCTCTATGACATAACTGATTCATGTTCTAGAGGAGTTGAGTGGTTGAAAATAGGCCTCAGAATGACAGAGAAGATCTCTGTGTTGAACGATGCCATGTCTGCGAGACATTGGAGGCCACTGGAGATAACCAGCTACATGAGCAGAGTTTGTTGAAGTGTTTCTGGAACTAATCTACGTCGACCTGTGACTGAGACTTAACTCCTTGTCTATGCCTAAGATTTTGGAAGCCAAACACATTCTGTATTGCCCCCGTCAGATGCCATCTGTACCTGTGAAATAGCTTCACTGGAGTGGTTGTCGACTCATCGGGTATGAGGGGAGACATGGAGACAAGAATCCAATCGGGAGACAGGATGAATGGATGCGAGGGTAGATGACATGTGAAGGCAGATGTCAAAGTGAGAGGAGGTGTGAATACGGTGGAGGTATCTAGAGTATGGATTTGGTGATGTGTAGTGAAGGATACAGGTGGAGCGTAGGGAGAGGATTGAGTGTAGTGAGTGGGAAGAGGGGAGGTGACGCGGTGATCTGATGTCATTCAAGCATGTGATTGCGGGAGTTGTTGAGGGTGGTTTGGATCCAGACTGCCTTTGGGCCTGCAATCGACCACAAAATGCCACGTACCCTTCCAAAAATACCATGGTCCCAATTGCGGGACTGCTTAGGAAAATTAACACTCAAGTAGTGTACGTCCTCACAATGAAGCGTGGTCATCGATCTGATGACGATCTGTGATTCGGGTGATATTTACTTGCTGCAAGGATCGACAGTTCTCATTGACTTGGGATCAACGGTCCATATTCTCTTCAGAATTCTAGGCTTCGGGAGTTTCAAATGTGAAGCATGAAAAACCTTCCGGAGCAAAATCCCCAAAGTGAGTGATCTGTTGTCCCGTGTCGTGATGAATGAACGGTCCTGATTCTCTTCGGAAGTTCGGGCTTCGGGAGTTTCAAATGTGAAGCATGAAAAACCTCCCGGAGGAAAATCCCTGAAGTGTATGATTTGTTTCCACGTGTCGTGATGAATGAACGGTCCAGATTCTCTTCAGAAATCTGAGCTTGGGAGTTTTGAATGTTGGTGCTTTGAAATATCCCGGAGAGGTAGGGCCCGGAGTGATGTGGCAGGCTCTCGGGACTTCGGCTCTTTGGAGGCTTCAGGTCTTCGGCAACTCAGTACTTCAAAATTGATATTAAAACTCGTGTGATTCTAGAAACGGAATGGACGAGATCCATTGATCTATTTGACCTAATGGATTTCCGTCGTCGAAAATTAACCTATCTGTTACCACAGTCTGAGCTTGAAATTTGTTTCTCTGGATTGCTACGTCATGTGCACAGGCATTTCATGTGCATAGAAAAGGATTGATATACCTGCAGTGAGCTCAATCAATGGTGCACGTGATGACAAGCATTCTGAAACAAATATGACATGTATTTTATTTTTTCATAAAAATAGAAACAGAAATGGACGAAGGCTCAAAAACGAATAAGGGCCAAGACACTCAGTAGTGGGAAACTGACTTAACCACCAGAAAAAGGAAAAAATGATGAATGCAGAGGGAAAAAGAGAGGAGAGGCAGGGGATGCAGACCTAGGTTACAACAGTGACCAACCATTCTTCTCTTGGATCCTTCTTTGCTTGAATGTAGATATGGTGGTGATCTACCTTGAACCGTAAAACTGACTTATATGCTTCTACTATATGTCACTGTATTCGCGGTCTATCCTGAATACACCTCCTAATGGTCTCCTTGTAAATATAAAAATAAATATTATTTTTTAAGTGTCTCTCTTTATGTGCAATATGCCACAAGTTTTGATATCTTGCAGCCAAGCATGCCTTATATTTTTCTCCCAAAAATTGTGCATCATCCATCTCCCTCCATGTTCCTAATGCAATTAAAATTAATAACCATGCATAGTGAAATTTAGTGTCTTTATCTTGTGCCTCTTCACAGTCGATCAAGAACTGGTTGAAAAAAAATATCACCTAGTTCATCTGCACACCTTCGACGCACTTCTTGGTTGTCATTATTACTGTCATTGGTACTTTGTCCTTCCTAAACTTTCTAAATAACTTACAGGCCAATACTGGTGTCACAAACCTCACTGTAGGATCACATATGCTCGCTACATCCAAACCGCACACTTCACTATGTGTATTAAAATTCTCTCTCATTCTCTCCAATAAATCCTTCTCATTCTTCTTGTCTGAATATAACAATGAGGGATCCTCCCCTTCCGATGGTAGTCCAATAATTTGCACAATCATATCTGTGTCAAGGGAGACTAGCCTATCGAGCCATAAGTAACCTCCATGCTTGCAGATCAACAACATTTTCACACAGACATTGATCTGTGTGCTCCTTCTGAAATGTGGTATGTCGAATAAATTTAGGATGCCAGCTTTCTCCAACCTTGTTTCCCGTGTATGTGGCTCTATCACGATCATATGTGTTTCTGCACTGATGCATTTCTTCAAATACTTGCTCGGCTCTAACTCTCAAAACTTCTTCTTGTCCATAATATCATGGTCTACATACTTTAAATTCGGTACCAAGCCTAACATATCTTCCTCCATGATCACTCCAGGTGGGATTTCTAGCTCCACAAGTGGATACTTATCATCTTTCGATAACTTGACTGGCTTCGATGTATCCTTCCTTGGTGGTATGTAATCTCTTGGAAATCTCGTCTCTGATGAGGATGCTCTTGGGGTTTCTTCAACTATGGGTATTATTGTTGGTTGGCTTCGTTGGTGTTGATGTTGATGTCGTTGTTGCCATGGGTGGTGCCATCTCTCTCTACAATAGTCTCCCTACGCCTAACACCGACAACTTTGTAACACTCTCTTGGCTCAGCAACTCCTTCTCTCTCAACTCTCTATTCAAACTATAATTTATCGTAACCTTTCCTTGTCAACCCTTCTCTTGATTTTATAACCCATCGGTAGTGGTGAACTTATCTTTGCGCCTAAACTTTCCATTTAATCCACTAGTGTTTTTCATTCAATACGTGTCTTAACCCTGCATTAACTTTGAATTTTTCAGCGTATATGGGTCTAGATTTGTCAGTCTGTTACAATCTCTATGGTACTTTCCATTTATTACTACATGTCTCCACCGTGTTGACATGATGTTTCCTCATAAATGATTTTTTCGCCTCTCTCTGCATGATCTCCTCTTTGAACAACTTGCTTCCTTCCTCTGTGTGCCCTATTGTCTGCTTCTTTCTTTTTCGTGAAATTTCCCTACTTATCCTATGTACTTTCTAACCTTAACTCCTTTGAAGTTGATTCACTCTTCAACTTTCGATTTCTTCCCTGAACAATTTTCTTGCTTTTTCCCTTTTGTTTACTTTTTCTTTATTTTTCTTTATTTTTCTATCTACACTATAATACATATATAAGGTTATTGTGTAGTCATGTTAGTGTGCGGAAGGGTAGTCATCCCTATATAGTTTCAGTTGACTCCCTTTAACTATCCCTTCCATAACTTCTCAATTCAGTTTTTCTAACTGAACAACACCTACTTCTGTGATGAACCTTATCATGTATGGTCGTAACCAATGCATCTGGAACTTCCTTGGATGTTGTAGAAACTTATTGTCATAGAGAAATGCTAAGTCTCTTGTCTGAAACTTCTTATGCTTGATATGTCTGTCATGCTAAGAATTCTCACGTGCTTACTCAACCTGTTGATGGAAACCTACGACAAAACGATCTTCTTCAAATTCCATTAGTTCTGAAAGTCTCTTTTCCACTGCGCCAAAATCTATAAGCTTTGGCATTCTAGCTTCTAACATCCTATCTATCTTTTCTTTTACCTTATTCTTATACCCCGAGTTCATTTTGTATGGTCTCTGTCGCATAGGTTTGTCATTTGGTTTCAACAGAATCATCATTTCTCCTAACTCCCCAACGATTCCTTTCATCTCTAAGAACATAGTTGGAAATAGATCTTTGTATTCGCGCAACAAGTCAACAATCTTCTCAATTGTCTCATCGCTCCAGTAGTCTCCTATGTTGGAAAAATTTAGTTTTTCTTCTATATCAATGTTCATTTTCCATGTTCTTAGAGGCTTTGCATATATAGTTGACTCAAGCTTTGGTCCTTCTACTATGCACTCCCCTTTAATTTCTAGTATCTGCAAATTCCTTGGGTCTTCATACTCCTGGTTTTCTTCATCAACATTATAGCAGTGCAAGACTTTTTCAATTGTCAGAGTACCTCTAGGTGTACTGTACATTGGACCTTATGTTGAAAAATCTTATTCTTGATCACCTGCAAGGCTGAGTCAATCAACAAATTATTATTTTCAAAACGGAATGTTACCTTGAAGTTCCTGGTCAGCTCTTCCCAATCTCATTTCCCTTTGTGCACTTCTAGATCTAAGTACCAATTATTCGGAGTAGTGTCCATAGTATGCACAAATAAATGCATCAATTATTTCTAAGTTAATGATATCCATGTCACAGTACACTTCGTAACATCATCTATTGGACAACTTAATCCACTATACTTCGACGTGATACTTCCATTCTCTGTTTTGAATTGGACTTGTAACAACCTTTTTCACTACTACCAACTTCTTATTATATCCTTGTGTGTATACCACCATCTCGCAAGGGTTTCTTTCAATGCAACATCCAAAGCTAGTAGTCTCTACTGATCTGGAATTTGCATTTCAAACTCATTGATAAAAGGTTCTATATGTATTAGTCCATTATACCTTGAAGGTTTGACTATTTCAGTTCCAATCCATCTCAATGCATGGGTAATTTGATCACACTTCCTTGCCGACACTTCATGTAGTATTTGTTGCCAATTCTCCAAGGCTTCTTCTGAGTCTGATGCACATGATTTGATACTCCTCCAACTAGGTACGCCTTCAGCTCTAGGATTTACATAGTCATCCATTTGTGCAGTCATATTATACATATTATCAAGTTCTTTTATCTTTGATGGTTCTACAAATATTTTTCCTTCATTGGGGTCTAACAGCACTGTAACCTTCAAGTCTTCCACTTCAAATACCATATGTCTCTTCTTTAGGTCAATGATAGTCTAATTATCGAATTCCCAATCAAGTCCCAATACTGATGGATAAGGTGTACTGCTATCTACTATTTCGATCACTTTGAAGTCTGTTACATTGCACACTCCATCAATATTGACACCTACTCTTGTCAACCTTTCAACTGGAATGATCTTATGTTGGTTCGCTAATCTCAACTAGATAGGTGAAAAAATCAGCTTCAGCTAACCCATCATCTCCCAAGTTTGTCTCGGGATAGCATTTACATCGAACCCTAGATACAGAATTATATTGTCCTTTTCGTAAGCTCCTATCTATGCATTGATCCATAACCCCCTATTTGTTTTTTTCTTACTGTGCACCTAGTTAAATGTTCTATGTGCAACAAGTTTCTCTTTCTTTTGGGCACAATGGTCAATTATTCTGCACAGACTATTCAAAGAAGATTCATCTTTTATCAATTCTAAACAACTTCTAAGAAAATTTGTAAAGTTCTTACCTTTTCAACTTGCTTTTTTGAATGTTCATATATTGGAGGCATATCAAACACCGATGTTCTGTCATACAAGGGTGGCACACTAAAAGTTGATGTTATCTAGTCTACTCCCATCAATTATTTTCTTGCTTGTTGGTAGGTATCCTTCTCATTTCTTGGATAAAACAATGATAATGGCTTTGTTGCTTTACTTACCCACTGGTGAATTCAATTCCCTTGATCCGTCGCATCTGCTCTGGTTCTCATTCCTCCAGGCGTAACTGTTGATATCTTAGGTTGTTTATCTCATGCCTCGACTGTTATTATCTACACGTTTGTGTTCCTCTTTTCTTACCATTTCGTGATCAACTGTGCACAATCCTTCATCGCATGGTCTAATGCTCTACAATACGTAAATGTCATGCAGGGATTCAGGCAGTCGCACTCTAAATTTCCAAGATGATTACAATTGTAACATATAATAGGTCTTCTTCCTTGACCAAAACCTCCTCTTCCTTGACCTCTGAAGCCTCCTTTGCCTCCTTTATTATAACCTCTTGTAGGAGTATTAAACTGTGGGGCTCCTCCTTCTTTTTCTTCACCTTCAACTCTATAAGCATCTGCAGTGCGCTCTCTCATAAGGTCCAATGTGCGACAATCCTTCTCGTCATGTCCAACGGACTTACAAAAATTACAAAACAAAATCCTCACAGTGCTCTAGTATTTCTACATCAATGGAAAATTATGAGGGTGGTGACCCACCGTCTTGAAACTTTCACACCATAACCCTAACAGATTTGGGGCTCATGTATTCAAGTATTGCTAGAATGTTGGACACTCATCTTTATAATGGCCCTTTTTTTACATCTTATACATGAGACTCCCTCACGCTTTTATTGTCCTTTCGTAATTTCCTGCAACTCAATAGTCACTACAACCAATTGTGACTAAACTTGATCCATCCCCGCATTATTCTCTCCTATCGAGGACACTTCCAATTTCATCGCAATTTCCATAGATTATGAATGCATCGCAATATTTTGATGCATCAATGATCTGAAAATGATAAAGGCTTGTATTCTTGAAAATATTTGCAAGTTTTAATTCAAGTGTTCTTATGAAAAAGGATCAATTTGCAAACACAATTTTTTATAGAAATTACACATTCAAGATGCATATAATAAGCAGCAAATAACAGTGAATAGTAAACACATAACATAGAAAATGATAAAGGAGTTCATCCCTCTCTTGGGCTACATCTCCTGGTCCAGCTTCCAATGGATCTTTTATATTATTTGCTCAAAGTGATAAAATATGTGTTTTACAAAGCTCAAAATGCCAAATAGAAGGCTCCAATGGCTTCAGAACGTCCAAAAACCCCTAGCTGGTCTTTTTCGACACCTGATTTGGCCAAAAATTGAAGAAGATAGGCTTCCTGGAAGTTCCCCTTCAAACTTGTTGTCTCTAGATTGCCAAAATACACCTCTGTGTGTCCAACCTAGCACCCACACTCATTTCTGTGCTAAAACCTAGCACCGGGCGCATAACCACAAAACCGCGCAAACTGTAGGATGGTTAGGGAACCTAGCCCCTAACCACCAAACCGTTGGGCATATGGGTCATATGACTGCACGCGCACACAAAAGGGGCCAAGGTTTAAAAATTATGGTAACGCGCCAAGTGTCCAAGCCCATGAGCTCCAAATTCATTTGAAAAACATGCGCAGGTGGTGGTTATATGGTAAACAACATGTGACCAGGGGCCAGGGCTTAGCCCGGGCCCGGACCGCGCCAAACTGTTACACTTTGCAAATTCAAATAATTTAAAAACCATATACATATTAAGAAACAATGGTGGGCACACCGATTGGGTGGCCCTTCCCAAATCTCTTCCCCTACCTAGAGGTCGCGGGGTCAAGTCCTGTCGACTACACAAATTTTAACCATTGCCTAGGTGACACGTGGCATCCCTTGCTTGGGCCACGTGTCACCAATCCATTCACCACAAAATGCCACGTGTCAAGAAATGATTCGACCGTCCAACTACCAATTGTCCGCCAACTAAGCCCTGCCATGTCAGTGTATGGCCCTGCCACATCAGCGTATGACCCTGCCACGTCAGCATTCGTACGGACTGTATAGTCAGCAAATTTTTTTTTTGCCTATTTGACGATTTGAACAGAACGCGATATCTCACTCATCCGACGTCCGTTTGAACCTGAACGAGTTACATTGGGTTCGTGACAATGAGGCCTACGCACCCATTCAATTTGAAGTGATTTCGAGCACTTTGAATTTTGAGCAAAATTTGATCCCCTGGATCATAACTCCCCATTGGAAAGCTTTTGGACCTCCAAAAGGCTATTTTCAGTCTATCTGAAGATGAGGGTATAGTTCCCTCACCTTTCCAACCTCAATCCACTTGCCTTTGCTTGGATTTGTGCCTTTAATACCAATTCGAAGATATTCCACATTTCCTCATTTTGAAGTTCTCATTCTCCTGTCAAGAATTGTGTCTTCATACAGTTCTGTAAGATATTCTGGGGAGAAATCATTTATAGAAGGAATCTGAACATGTTCTCCTTGATCATCAATCAAAGGAGGCTCATACAATTTCAAATTCTCAACATTAACAACTGCATACATTTGCATATAAGGAGGCAAATCCAAACGGAAGGCATTGTTACCAATCTTGTCAAGAATCTTGAAAGGACCATATCTAATTGGTTTCAATTTTTTACCTTCTCCTTTAAGCCTCTCCTTACTAATGTAAAGCCAAACTTCATCTCCAACTTGGAAACTCTGATCAGCACTATGCTTGTCATGTCTTGTCTTGTACTTGGCTTGACTCTTTTCCAACTGCTCTTGTACCATCTGATGTATCGATTGAATTTGTTCAATGAACTTTTCTGCCCTATCAATGTCATATTGACCATCAATAGGAATATCCTTCCCAAAGATAAAATCTAAAGGAGATTTGGGCAAATAGCCAAAACATGCTTCAAATGGCGATGTTTGAGTTGAAGAGTGCTTAGCTCGGTTGTAAGCATGTTGA